>WURS02043733.1:0-11172 GCA_011762765.2 Rhinocypha anisoptera | reverse complement strand
CCAACTTTGTCACAATCCTAGATGCAAGACATGCCTGATTTTCAACCCTATCACCACATTCCACAGATGAAACATCAAGGTACCTTATGCCAGTCTGGCTTTCGGAGGCTGAAACACCCCCAATGTAATACAGTATCTTCTCAAGCGCAAACGGCGTCCCGCGTTCTACAAAGGGGGATACAATACACCCCTGAAACAACGCATGGACAGCCACCGGCTATCATGCAGAAACTCCTCACCCCATTCCTTAGTCCCCATCCGAGACCACGAAACCGTGCACAAATTAAAGCTTGACGAATGCTACGCTGTCTCGATAATTCACTCGCTTCCGATCACCACACCATTTATTGCTGTCCGCACATTAGAATCAGCCCCACAATGATCCTCAAATCTACCTTCCACCTGGACTGAACTTCTCTAACTAACTCCACGGTCATCTCTCATTTCTTTTCTTCATATCATCCCTTTTTTGATAAATTTCTTCATTCACTTTACCGTCCGCCCTCTATCCCCACCCCGTTCCTACCCTTTCTCTCTCCCAATTCCCTCCCTTATACCACCCCCAAACTCCCTGGTACGTGCGATATCCTCTTTTCCCTCACGAGGGGGGAAGGCCACTAATCATTTTCCCCCTACCCATCCAAAAACGAACCCCCACCCATCTTTCCGAAGGTCTGCGCGCGTCATGCCCCGCTGGCCATCTCGACATTCGCCTCTCAGCAGCCTAAGAGGACAGGCCTACAGCCCGAAATATCGCGGTGCGTTAAAACTGTGCCGTTCTATTTTTGTGTTCCTGACCGTCTCCTCTCTTCTATAAGCGATCAGGAAATTCAAAGGTTTTGGATCCGTGAAAAATCACCGAGACGCTCTGGTTTAAATGCAATAGGATGACCACTTTGTGGTGTCTGATATTATGCTTCATTCGAACAGTCAGAAGCGTTTAATTGTAAATGAGTGGCCTCGTAAGAAAGACATTTCAGGGTAAAAGAAATGACTGGTTGAGATACTATTATCCAGAATTTTGTAAATGGAGACCTCCGGTATAACTGTTATATGGTATAAGGATTTTCCTTTTGTATATGAATTTTTCGGAAATGTTGTCTGCATGTACGCTTATGCTTCGAAACAAGTGGTATCCGAGCAAATACTGGTGAAAAATAAAGGGTTTAATAAATCTTTTTACTATTTCCGCTCAGTCTTTTTTCTATTCGCTTTAGTCTCTTCATACAATACAAAATGATTCTGTCTTACCAGTCACCGACAGACTTCGAGTATCACTAGTATGCTACTTACATAGCTCAACACATAAATGGGTGAATCGGATCTCTAAAAATAATAGGTACTAGTCTTAGTCTTACCTTATTCGATTGGATTAAAATGATTTAAACATGTCAATTTACTTACTAGTGATTTTTAAAAGGGAAATGAAACATCAGGATTCTTTATGTGGTTTCATCTTATTTAGTGATTTAGGTGTAAATTAATTTACCCAATTTTTTTCAGATACTGAATTTAAGTCGAATCATTTTAAAGAAGTTCCCCTCATCGATAAAAAGACGCTAGCTAAGAAACAAACGAATCTTAATTTACCAATTGTTGAAATGGAGGAGTAGATCTTACCTACACCCGAGATTATTACTATTTACGCCATAGAAACTCAGAAAAAATTCCGGATAGAGAAATTAATATATTACCAACAGGGAGGGGAATAATTAGAAGCATGATTGTCACTACTGAGAAAAATAAATTAACAATTATGTGAAGGTTCGCATTTCAAACATGGATACTTTCAACCGGGAATTTTAAGAGCATAATTGTGTAACTAATGTTTTCCCCGATAATAATCTGCTCCTAAAATAGAGGAAAGTGAAGTAAAACAGACCAAAATCGTATGATGGTTTTACTAAGAATTATCGGTCTAAAATTTGGGGAACATGATAATGGAAGAGCTAGGACTTGAAGGAAAATAGGATCATAATAATATTCTCAACATTGAAATTTTCAGGGAAAATCAAAAATATATTTTAATTTTTTATTTTACTATTCGTAAACTTTGTACTTAATTCCCTAAACTTCACCACATTTCATTGGTTGGGAGTAAGTATGTAATATTCAGTAAATAACTTTGGGCATGAAAAGATTTCTGTTATATTTAAATTCTGAAATAAGTTATTTAATTAAATATGAATTTTCTCTGATTTATCTAATTATATTATTTTTTGCTACTGATAAAAATAAACTACAAATGACAGATGCCCAATAAAATAATCTGTGGCTGAAGGGAGCATTGAAAATATGTGATAATTAATCGCTCTATTATGGTAAGGCTATTAAATTCTTATTATTCGAGAAGTTTTTCCTCAAATTCGATTTAGTCTTGGAGCCTCATGGATGAGATTCTTAGGAAAATATGGCAACTAAGAAAGTTTTTTAAGAAACCTGTAGGATATTACCAGGGTTTACTTCGTTCAACGAAGTCAACTGAAGTGTATGTAAATGGTAAAGATATAAAGATAAGGAAACACATATAGGCTTATATGACTGAAAATAATAACCATGAAAGTTTCGCTAATCAGCAGAGACTTAGAGGAGAGAATGAGTGACCAATTTTTAGAATGAGAGCGAAGAAACAGTTATTAGTACATTGTATTGCGACTAAGTAATATTAAGCGACTTAATCATACAATCATCACGAAGCGGCACTCATGGTAGCTAAAATTGAGCATTGAAAGTGTAAGTAAAGTCAAGAAAAGCTAATTAAAATTACGTATTTTTTTAATAGATATTTAAAATTTTAATAGACTATTACGGTCAGGATTATTCTAATTATTTACTTTTGAAACTAATATAACTTCCGTCGTTACAGTCCTTAAGCTAAAATAATCAAAGCTTACTCATTGCGTGAAACAGTATTCAAACGGTATAGTCATCGTCCTTACAAAGTTGGTATCAACACGAATCCCACTAAACATTTACCCTCTTTGTGCATTTTAGAGTTATTAGCCTCATTCATAAGTATATCTCTAAAGCCCCAAATATGAACTTTTTCTCCACATTCTGAGATAAAATTCTCTTTCAAGTCTTTATTGCGTTCTGCCAATTTAAACGAACACACACATTACACTACAGAGAACAGTGAACAAGATTAAATTACGAAATTGGTGCGGTGCAAAACTCCGCCACTATCTGGAAGTTCAAAAACCATGACGACTACGCCATTTTTGCTTCCTTTCGGAGCTCGTTAGACACACCAACGCAGGGGGGCTTTTGGCGATACCTCAGAGGTCACCCCCACGGCAAAAACTAGCGTTTCTAATGAAAACGACAGCCGCAACTCGTAAAACTTCGTAACATATTTCCGGGCGCTTTCGTAGCGGGTGCGGTCGACCTTGGGTCCAGCTGTCACACCATGAGGTCCACCAGTGCGATCCGCTGAAGGAGGAGGGGAGAGTTTTGGAGGTAAGAGAAAAAGGACTGCCACTCAAGTTGTTGTCCGGGAAACGGAAAAAAGGCAGGATATGGTGTTACCGAAGTCAAATAATAAAATCTACGGTATATAAGCATCAAGAATAGAATAAAATGTCTTAAAACGCTTTCGGGGTGCAGGAAACAGAAAGGGGGAATTAAGAATGCAGAATGGGGCTGAAAGGAGGCCGGAGCAAAAGAAATGATTATAAGTCTGAAGACGGAGAGTATCTTTTTTCTATTCCAAACCGAGCTAAAATTTAAGTGGCAAAATGAATGGAGCACTATACATATTCACAGGAGAAAATTCATTGACTCATGAATGATAATCAAGCTTTTGGCTCCGTGGGCGGGAGATGAAAGAATTAACTGATACCAATAAAAAAGAATAAAAAAAGAGCTATATCAAAAAAATGGGTAGTTACAGGGGTAATATGGTGGAATTGGAACATTTTAATGACAAGGAGATGGCAATTTCTCAATGTAAAAAATACTTTATTTTCCCGGTTTTGATATTACTGCATACTCATCACCTCGTATCGAAACCGGTTTGATAAAGTATTTTTTTAACAACGGAATATTGTCATCTCCTTAACATTAAAAACTATATCAAATGCCCAACTCTGAACAGAGTGAAGATGCGTTTCATCATATGACCTGTTTATATTCATGAAAAGATTTTGAAGGAGGTATTTCTAATCACTCTTTTGAGAAGCGGTATTAGGGAGTCGATTGGTTTTAAACTTAACATGAGAAAAGAAAGATCCAAAAGTTGTTAAGAAATAGAAAGTGTGTGTTGAGATTTTCGAGAAGATATAAAACTACATTTTTAGATTTCGATTTATTCGAAGGGATACCGTTGACCGAGAATAATGTTTTTTGTTTGGCTCGCGAAAATGGAACGTTTGTGGGAAGAATCAGGGGATTGCGAGAGTGGTGGGGACGGGAATTGTGGCCAATATAACTTGATGTGACAAGATTTTGCGGCGGAATTGAGCGATACTTAACGAAAAAGAATTGACCATGAGATATTCCAACCATTAGACAGCAGTATACAAAGTCAGTCCAAATATAAAAAGAGATGATGTGGTGGCCTTGATCCTTCTGGTTCAGATACGGGTATCCACTTGCAGAGTTGGTTCACCATATTAGCAGCTTACAGCGTATTTTATCACCAATTACGGCTCAGATAATGCAGGGTTAAAAAAAGTGGAGGGTATAGAATAGTTGTACCTTCTCATTTTCTCTTGTTTTTATCACGGTTTTATTGACTCGCTATGTAATCTGTCTGTTTGTCTGTTCGGGTGAAAAAAGGAATCGATTTTAAACTAACTTTCCTACTTCCCTTTTGAGATAGAGACTTGGAACTTTACATATAACTCAGAACTGTATGACAATGCAATCACATGCAATAATATATACAAACACACACACACATACATATTGTATATATTTCCGTGTGAGGTGGAAGGAAATGTTCATGAGGTCCGCAGTAATAAAGAGAGTGTTTCCCCATCTAAAAAGACGCCTCATTTGCTCTGCGGTAGCATAATTAAAGCGTACTAATGAGTATGAGGTAATTATATAAATACGGGTTTTAAAAATATTAAAAAAACGAAGTTTTTCAATCGGAAAAAGAGTCTGAAATAATTGTAAGCATGTAAAAATTTAGAGACCTCGTTTACAAAACGGAATGAAAAGTAAGAAATAATTTCTCATATCCACGTACATATTTATAACCACGTACAAATTGTCCTGATAAATTGTGATTGTGAATTTTGATACTTTTGATAATAAATGTAAAATTTAAAACAAAAAAGTGGCACGCATGAAATCGATAATATTAGGGAGTTGGAGTTGTTGAGAAAACGCAATATAGTTTATATAGTAATCACGGCAATACAATAAAATTAATAGTGACTTAGGTGAACTATTCATGGATTAATTATCTATTACATTAATATGAACTGTTCAATTAAGGATTTTCTCAACGACAGCTACTCCTCAAACTCCCTACTACGTATTATTACATGATTGAAGTACCTATATATATATAGGTATATTGATTCTCCTATTTGATAACAGTGGCGGTGGCCATCAAAATATTCACAGTAGGTGCAACCTTTTTTTTCTGTTCCTATTTTGTTTTCTGTGTACTGTGTATATATATAACACGTCATTAGTTGACTCATGGGAGAAGATGATTGTCACACACGAAGGAACACAAAAAAAACATAGGCACAGAGATAAAAAGACTCACTATTTTAAATTTTCGGTGGCTGCTGAACCACCTTCTTCAGATAGGAGATTAGACAAAACTGCATTAGATTATATATATACAATTATAATCCAATGCAAATTACTGAAAACCGGGTTCAATGCCCATAAGGAATACTTTAATATTGTTATAAAATATTTGTGTATAAGGTTAAGTTTAATGTAGTTAATTTGAATGCAATAAAAGTATTAAAAAGAAGGTTTTTGTCATATTCCTCCCCTTACGGAGAAAACTCAGTTGCATTATATAAAGTTCTATATTTCATATTTCAGATCAACGAATAAGCTATGCACTTCACTTTCATTTCATTTTGGATTCCATGCATATTGTTTAAGTATTAAATAAATGTGCCAGAAAGCCTAGCCATATTAATGTTCATAAATAATGATGGGATATACTCTTTAAAGGAACAAAAAGCATGAAACGCAAATGCAGTCACAGAGAATGACAGCACTGAATTCAGTTACCTAATAAAAATTTTTAAAAATAACAATATAAAAAACATACATTCAGCAAATCTTCTTTGAAGACCTTTATGCCCTTTAATGCCCTTTATTTTTTCTTTAATTTAAAAAAGACCATTAAATAAATTAGCATCCTTATATGTTTAGCTGACAACAATTTCAACCTAAATAATGAATTAATAACTCTTACACCAAGTACAAAATATCTTGGTCCACACATTTAACAAACTCGGAGTTGGAGTTCATGCTTAGTGACTTATGTTCCAAGAGTACATGAGTTTTTTAATACACAATTAGAATCCTCCATAGCACTGTATCTTGTGACACACTGAATTAAAGTACTTTTTACTATGCTAACTTTGTTTCACCTGTTTCCTATGGAATATTGCTCTGGGTGTCACCAACTGTCCAAATGCACAAAGTGATTCTAATATAGATAAAAAGTTAATGTGCGTATTTTCAGAGTTCTGTACAAAGCCCCATTATGGGCCTTTATTATAAATTAATGTTTTAACTGCACCATGCCTGTGTATATTTGCCACACCTATTTTTCTAGAAACTGATATCCATTTTTTTAATTAAAACCTCTCTCTCTTTCTTTCCATGGTACTACAGCCCGTGTAGAGGTCTCTGGCCTCCAGAATGATTTGTCTCCATTCTTCTCTATCTTCTGCAGCTCACCTCTGTCTTTTGAACCCCAGGTCTTCTTAAGACAGTCTCCACGTCATCTTAAGCCACCACTTTTGTGATCTCCGTCCTATGCTTCTCCTCCTTCCTGGTGTGCCAGTGAAAACCTTTTTAACTGCACTGGTCTTCTACTCCATGGTGTCCACCCCAACGAAGTCCTCCTTGTTTTATTACGCACTACAATGTCTGATTGTCCTTAGAGTTCACAGATTTCACCATAATTTTATGTTCTTCATACTTCTGTATCTATCAGAGCACCTAGTATATTTTTCTAAGGCTCTTTCTTTCCCATCTTCTGCGAATATTTCTTCTTGTGATTCTGTTAGTGTCAGCACATGCTTCAGAAGCATAAAGAACAATAAATCTCACTACCATCTTATGTACAATTTTCTTGGTGTTTCTTGTGAGATTTTTTACTTAAATATTGGTTACAATTCATAATACTATCTACATATTTCCATTTGTAACATATCTTGTTCTGGTTTTCTACTGTTAGTAGGGATTCCAGGTATCTAAAGCTGTCCACTGTTTGGGACTTTTTGTAATTAATTTTAAAGATTGCATCTTAAATTTTATCTTTTCTTATTTTTATGTATTTATTTTCGACTTTGTTTATTTTTAATTCCAGATCCTCTGATGTGGTTTCAAGACCTGAAAGGATGTCTTCTGGGGAAATTTTGTTTCTTGAAACTATAGCTAAGTTGTCAGCATGGGCAATGTATTGAAACTGTCTGTTCATTGTTGTTTGGCCAGGATTTATTGGGAACTTTGGCATTGCTTTTTCCAGAGCGAGTACGAATAACATTGATGCCAATACATTTCCTTGTTTGAATCCTCTTTTGACTTTAAACTCAGCTGATAGCTCTATCTCTTACTTTCTCTATCACCTTACTTTTAGTGTACTAGTTTATTCCAATTTTCATGTGGTGAAATACATGTGTAGTAACAGCATTTTCTATAGTGCAATGGCCTTGCCTCAAATAGTCGTCCATTTCCACGGCTCTTGTGGTGTCTTTCCAATCTTTTCCTTCAATTGATTATAGGTAATGGCAGAGGTGCTTAATTATGGAATGGCAATTGCCATATACTTCACGTCCATATCTTATTATGCATTTGATGATAGAATTCTATAGTATAAATTTATTTTCTCTTGTCATTTGTCAATATCATAGAATAATACTTGATTTAGAGATCTTAAAGATCTTTTTCCCCGGGTGTTTCGATCTATGACTGCTATTATCCAACTCAGACAGAATTGAATAAAGTCAATTGCTTTGATCATCACTTAAAGAGAATTGAGTAATTTTATGAGATGTGAAATCAATTTTTGTTAATGTTATCCCTCTTTTTTCTTTAAATATCGATGGACTCAAAAAATGAGAAGAAAATAAATTCCACATTTTTTTAATCCCTCAAGCGTGACTTTAAATGGTGCCATGTGCTCCCCCAGCATGTGTAACACAGCGTCTGCGTCTGCGTCCACCCAAACCCAAGCCTCAAACTTGTGCACTGCACCGTTTGCATCCTGATGTTTCACTGATGACTCTTATCACTCATGCTTTTATGCATGTATTTACAGGGAGTATATATGTGAGTTAATGCCTCTCGTTTTCATTCATGCCTTTTCCGTTTTTTCTGTTTACGTTTACATATCTAAAAATATTTTTTCCTAACCCGTCCATGATAAAGAATTCTCCCTCATCGCAAGGCGTCTGGTGCCTGGCTATTGATGATTTGATTCCACTCATGATTTGATTTAAGTGCTTTCAGAGCACTATTATGAGTGTGGTGATTCTGAATGCTTTCGTTTGTGGTTCCTTTTTATTTGCTTTTTTGTGTCGGTGTTTCCTTTCTCTTTCATGATAATAATTATTGCGAAGGCATGGTCCCTCCGGACAATACTTCTCAGAATTTCTAAGGCCTGTTAGATTCTGGTATCTTACTTGTGATGTTTGAGGTTAGGGGTCTAGGTTTCTTGATTCCTACGTTTGCATTAATGACTTGGTTTATTTTTTCTCTGCCTTGAGGCCTTCCCTTAGCTGAACCCCCCTTTAGTTGACCATGACTTCTAGCTCTCGTGAGTTGCCAGAAGAGCAACTGCTTGCTGCTCTGGGAGAAAACAGTGCAGCTAGTTCAGACAATTTCTGAGGATTTGAATTGATATACCCTGGATTCCAGTTCCGAGGAGAAAGAGGAGGAACCTCAATTTTCCGTGACTATTCAAGAGAATAATTGGGAAGAGATTGACAGTGCTAATCCACCTCTGCCTTTTGCGTATCATTTAGTTGGGAAACAAATATTACCTGTGCAGTGTGCAAATGATCCCGTTGGATCTTTTGAGTTATTTTTTGATGATGAACTAATCACAATAATAGTCACCAAAACAAACCACTACACAGAACAGTTTCTTGCTCATAAGAAAGAAAAAATCCTGACTCGCACTTTCGAAAATGGGTTCCCACAACTCGTGAGGAAATGAGAGTATTCTTAGCTTTGCGTTTGTTGATGGAAATCATTCAGAAAACTAGCCTTAGAATGTATTTTAGGAGAAAATATTTATTGGAAGCACTGTTTTTCCCCTAATATAATGAGCGAGGAAAGGTTTTCTTTGTTGACCAAATTTTCCATTTTGTGAATAATACTGATGAGGAAATGGTAAAAAGGAATCCTAAACTGTAAAAAATTCTGCCAGTTAGTGAGTATTTGAAAAATAAGCTCCAGACAGCATATCGTATATACTTGGTAAGGAACTGCTGTTGGAACATTTAAAATCACATGCAAAGGTAAACCAATAAATTAAAAAAAAAACAACTGAAGAAAGGAGAAGTGGGGGAAATTGGTTGCTTTGAAGTGGAAGAATAAATATGATGTTTTGATGCTCACTACTAAACATTCCGACAAAATGCAACCCATTAGTTGAAAAGATGGATTAGAATCTGTAAATAAACCAATTTGTGTAAATTGGAAATGATATTCAAGAGAGTAAAGTTTTGTTTAAATGTAGGGAGTGCAAGCAAAACCTGAGGAATGGAACGCAATGTATGGACTGTGGATACTGGTTCCACTTTAAGTGTACTAAGAAAAAGATGAAGGAGGTGTGGTTGGAGGTGTTCAGGATGTGAAAAATTCGATACCGAGTCAGCAGTGTTGGCGGAGAAGGACATGATAATCAAGAAGCTTAGGACAGAGTTGGAAAATGGAAATAGACTCATAAAAACCCTGAAAGAAGAAAATAAAAAACTAACCAGTCAGTTTGGTGTTTTAAGCAATGGAAGTGAGTTTGTGGAAGTCATAGGGAGAAGGAGGCCCGGGAATGTGCCCTGAAGACTTGGATCCACACGGAACTAATAGAGGTGTTAGCAAAAATGGATTTGACACCCCGTCAATGAAACTAAACAGATCGACTCATGAGTTGGCAAAGGTGAGGGTCATGGGGGACTCAATGATATGGTTTAGTGGGAAGCTGTGCCAGAACGATGGCACAGCAATTAATTGCTTCCCAGGCATAAGGTCAGAGCATTTACAATGTCAAATTGAGATGCTGGAAGGGACAAGAGAAGAGGAGGTGGTGATTCTGTATGTTGGTACAAATGATCTCAGAAGTGTCAAAAGCAGTTATCACCTAGTGGGATTGGTGTGGGACTTAAATGTGGCAGCGAAGAAGAAATTTGACAGTGCCAAAATAGTAGTCTCTGGGGTAATCCATAGGAGAGATATGAGTAAAAGTAAAATTGATTATATCAGCAAGGGGATAGAGTGGATCTGCTAAAAACAAGGAATATATTGTGTCGATCCAAATTGCTGGCTTAATGATCAGGACCTAGGAAGGGATGGTCTACACTTTAATAGAAGGGGATCAAATTCGCATGGCAAATTGCTTATGAACTTGGTAAAAGCATATAGTAAGCAGGGAAACTAGGGAATGATAAAAGAGGTGAACTAATAGGCGATGTGAATTTGGGTGCAGAACTAAAGACAATGGTAAAAAGTGATCCACCGCAGATTTTAGAGGGGCAGCCCGGAAGCGGTGATATGAAAGGGGGATACGGTGATTTCGCGGAAGTTATTCCGCGTTCTCCAATCGACGGTGGACAGACAGAAGCCTGCAGAGATACTACTAAGGAGATTCAAGGTAAGGGCTTGAGAGTTCTTCACGTCAACTGTCATAGTATAATTAGTAAGCGGGACGAATTTCAGACCTTGGTAGAGGCTAGTGGGGCGGACATTGTTATTGGAATGGAATCTTGGTTAAGCAGTGACATATTCTCTAAAGAAATA
>WURS02043722.1:0-11172 GCA_011762765.2 Rhinocypha anisoptera | reverse complement strand
AGAGAGCTAGCACTAGATAGGAAAGGATGGAGGGATGCAGTCAACCAATCTTCGGATTGAAGTACTGATGATGATATATTTGTGTATGTATATATATATCTATATTTGTATGTAACAACGAACACACGCACACACTTATACACATTCACACACAGAAACAAGTAAAAAGATAGACTTACATAACGGTGAAGAATTTCGGGGCAAGGGAGCCCCGAAATATTTCACAGTTCGTTGTTGCTGCTCGTCTGAGTTATTCTGAAGTATATTTGTATGTGTATATATATATATGGTTTGCGACGGCAATAGTACATGAAAAACTCAGAAACACATAAAGAGACACACAATTATTTGACAGGAGCTTTCGGCTGCATGTGCAACCTTCCTTAGCTGTAAGAAGTATATAATATATTTATTATTTATTTATCTATAACAATTTTTATAAAAACAAGTGCGTATTTGGTTTGAGAAAACGAACACTGTTACTTCTTTATATAAAATAATCTTTAAAATGTACATATATAACCGATATTCACATAAAAACTTAAAATACATGTGTAAATATGTGACACTGATACACACAATATGAATGCCATATACTCGCATTAACTGTATGGAGATACATACATTTGAGGGAAAAATAAAGGAATGATATTTTCTTCAATGAAAAAAACCACTGTCGGAAAACACCCACTAAGGAAGGAGGCGTACTAAACGTGTGTAACCTACTGATGAAGATAGTAGCTATAGATTATCACATTGACTTATATTGCGCATAAAAGAACTAGAAATAGATCCCTGATATTTTAGATTATAATTGATTCCCTTTCTTATAGTGTAACGTTCCTGCAATTGTAGAATTTTCCCTTCCTGCGTTGGGGGAAGGAGAAATATGGGACCGGATCTTTGATTCTGAAACCGAAGAGAGATACACCGTGTCCTATTCCCTCAGTTTTCGCGACATCCGTGGAGTAGTAGACGTATCCGAGGAAACTCTCCCATCCCCCACCCCACTCACACACACAAGCATCATCGCCACCCACAGCCAAAGACCGACTCCTCTCCATAGCTCCCTCCCTCCACGCCTGCCCCCTTCCCCGTCAAGACTCTCGGAAGCACCACTGCCGCGCTTCCGGTGACGCTTGGGAGAAGCTCCGGCACGGACGCAAGCAGGAGCCATGGGAGGCGCCCAAATCCGTTTTCTCACCTACTCTCGATGATGAAAACGGGTGAAGATCACGCACGCACCTCCCTCCACCCACCACACCCCACAGGCCCCCGGGGCGTTCACACAGGATGAATCGACGTCGAAAAAGGGAGCGGAAGGAGAAAATCGACGAATCCGAGTTTTCGGAGGACGCTCCCCGCAATCGGCTTCCAGTGAAAGGGGGGGGGGGGACGAAACGGTGCCGTCAGGCAGGTAAGCTCGCCCACCAAGACGATGACTTCCCTTCCGAGGAATGTAGTTAGAGCGTCCGCAGTTGCCCTCGGCCTGAGTCACCTGCCTGCCGCTTCAAGGTCGCGGATCAGCCGTTAATTCGCTGGAATCACGCGAACTCGATAATTGTGGGAAAAAATACGCACGTACATCGGATGGGAGGCGAATCTGCCTATCGACTGTGGGGAAATGGATAGTCGGCGGTGCAGCCAGTTTTTTCGGAGCGATCGCTTGTTGGGGGAACCCTAAACTACGTATTAATGAGAATAAAATTCACCGTGGAGGCACAATTGCAGGAACATTTCAATTTTGCAAAAGGGTATAAGCTATAATTATTCCTTTATGGTACTTTTTATCTCCATTACTTTACTTTCCTCAGTGGGTGTTTTCCGAGAATGTTTTTTTAATGAAGATAAATGCCATATTCTGAATATGATGGGGTGGAATTTCATAACGAAACAAAGGAGATATTTTACTTTGTGCATTTCGACAAAGGGAGCGCCGAAAACACGACTGACGACGATCGTCGCCGGTTGATGACGATTATCGTCGAAACCGGGCGTGTTTTCAGTGATGATATACAAAGTAAGAATCTCCACTGTCTTATTAATGAGAATTTATCAGTAACATAAGGGAGCCTTATATGCAGGTACGTGCCGCAAGCTATAATTGAATGCGCCCAAAGTGTGAACGTTAGTTCAAACGGCATTTGTAATGTTTTGGGTTTAAGCTGCTTCGACGGCATGTGGTCACTTAGCACCTATTCAAATCGAAGAAATAATCTATCGGATGAGCGCAATACCCGTGTCTTAAGCAGAAACCGAACTGACTTTTGGGTTAGGCGGCGAGCTCGCTATCCACCAGGTTAACCCGACTGGAATGTTAGTTCATTATCTGAACAATTGCTGTTGAGAGAAACAGTCGGTCTGTTAGTCCAAAGCATCAAGCTTTAATTTAAACATACACCGATACACAAGATATTAATAAATGAACGAAGGGACAAGTTAAAACATAACGTAGGGTATTTTATTGAACTGAATGACCATACATATTCTCATTTCGGTTCGTAATCTTTGAACATGAATAACTCAAAACTAATCATTAAAGCCTGTTCAGCTGTCAAGCATTTCAATTTTATTACGATTCCTTGGGTGAAAATATTAAACGCGGGATCCAAGTGAGAAAACAAGTGTCGACTACGCACTTGACAACGTTACCGCACGGTGGAATCTTCTATGGGTGGAATCCTCTCATAAAATTGCGAAAGGAAACACTGCACTTTCGAGACAAGAATTTATTAGATTGCGGCTAAGGTATCGATGCCAAGCACCATCCTCACTCAGTGACACAACATTGCACGTTTCCTTTCATACATTACGCTCTCCACATCGTGTTAGCAGGGGTAATATATTCGACGCACAAATGCGTCTGAATGGGAAGAAAGAATGGATATCGAAATTCCAACAGAAAAAAAAACACTCGCCGAGCCGTTAATTTAAAGCGAGCTTCGAACGAGATGTGGATGCGCAGAGAATTGCTCGACCTTGATATATAAATACACTGAGAGCGTCGTGGCATTTACGCTCCGGAAACTTCGTAAGAAGTATGAGAAACATTAGCCACGGGAAATGTTTTATATTCAAATTAAATAGATTGCCATAGGCCTTTAATATTGACCCGACGAAGGTGATAATTTAGCAAAAGGGTAGAAGTTCGATAAATCCATTATCTCCGATTGGATCATTGATTCTGGAGGCGGGTTCGGACACAATATAATCGTGTTTACCGTTAAAATTGAGTAATCCCTCAAATTAGTTGTGACTTGCATGCGTAAAAAGCAAAAAGATATAATATAATTAATTATGTGAGGACTGATTCCGCTCAATGTCGCTATTCCTAGCGATTATGACCACTCTTTCACTTAAATGTCTAGAGCTATACATCCAAAAATTAATATCTCCGCTTGGATCCACGCTCGATCGCTCTATAACTAATTTAAAAAATACAGGGTGGAGACGAGTGAATCATATATTCTCGGGATCATTTACCCCCAATAATAACCATAAAATAAAACGTTAGATTCCCTTGCAAGTGCTTCAAGGCACAGTGAATAAATTTTAGTCCACATAAAAACTATAAAACCCAAATTACCACCGTAATTTCCTCTTATATATGGGATCATGTATACTGTCGATGAATCAAGTGAACATTTGTTCTGGCTTCTGCATACCCTCCACTAGGTTCTATGACTGTTGCCAAAAAAATGTAAGCGTGAAAGAACTGAAACTTTTATTGTTCACCCTTCGACTCGACCGCTTATTCCGTCTCACAAACCGTCTCTTTGAGTTGAATTTCACCATTGGCAACAAGAGCATATTAGCAGGTGTTAATTCTTGAGATAATGGAGGGTGGTGAAGCACAGTCGCACTTTGTTTGACCAAAAGATTATTGACGGCTGTCGCGTTGTGGAACATGGCGACCTACTGCAAAAAGAACAAGATTCCCACTTTAATAGACTAACACGTGGAGTGTTTTCAAACACCCTCGTAGCACCTTGGCATTCACTTTTTGACCATTAAAATCTAAGTCTCCAAATGAAATCCTTTTTATACTTAAAAAATAAACTATCTTCAGCCCTAAGGTCGCTTTGATAGGTGAGGGCAGACCTCACCTAGTGAAAGTAGAGTCCAATGATATGTGAAAATTTATGGGGGACCAGTTTCTTTGTTCGCCTGAGGTTCCCCAGATAGATGTAGTACCCAGAAAATCACTAAGCTAGAGGCGTCCAGAGTCGTCACCGGGACTTGAACCCGGGTCCTCCGTTCAGTACCAATGATGATTTGGATCAGTGCGCTCTAACCTCTGACCTACCGCAATCACTTTTCACTTAGAGAACTTAAACGACGCGTTGTGTATTAAGTGCTATTTACGTTTAGCTTCAAAGCAAAAATGTTTTGACTGATTTCTGAAAGTAAGCAGTTATTTTCTTATATTGATTACTTCTATGTATACTTTGTTCTCTACATTTGTTCTCACTAAATTCTAAGTTTAAGTAAATTTAAAACTAAGGTACAATTATATCATTGTATTATTTGACTTAGATTTTTAAACTTCGATTCGACACTTATAGACCCACCTTTGGGGGTAAATTATCTTCAATTGTCGGTTATGAATACGGTGCCATCTTTTTTCAAGTAGCCAGCAATCAGAAAGTTTGACAAACACTCATGTAAGGTAACAATTAGTATAAATTTAAATTAGTTGCATTGAATCACTAAAATTTCTAAATATAAACCTTCCTGACTAGTCACAAAAATAAAAAGTTTTATTGTGGCTCTCAGTCATACTTAATATCAACGATCTAGAAAAAGACATTTGATCTAGCCTTTATTTAATTCTTTTACATACGATATCTTAAAAAAGAACGTAAATCCTTTCTGGAACACACTTTAGAAGTACTACGAATGAATATGGATAGTAAAAAATGAGGAGCAACCCTTTTAAACGAGGGCTTATTGGGAATATGTATTACTCATGTATTAAGACTTCCGCGTTTTGCACATCGGAAAAATACATTCCTTTAAATTAAAACGTTTCTCCTCTCAAGATAGAGAACCATTAAACTAGAGCCTCTCCGTAAAGGAGTTGAATTAATATTTCACCCAGTGCTGAGCCACGATTGGTTTGATTGTCGCGAGAATGGTTCCGAGGGTATGCAGAAAGGAAGAGGGTCGGGATAGACACTTAGAAGGTCAACGCTCCCACCTACTGCTGTCAACAGATAGCCGCAGTCACACGTATACACGGGACATTACCGAGAAAACCGTAGAGCTGTTTTGTCAAGTCCATCAAAAACCAACCTGCGATCGGGAAACCCCCTCAGCAAATAAATAATAATATAAAACACACACAAATATACGTGTAAACGTATGCACAAATTATTACGAAAATAAATTTTTTATCCCATTACAAGCTATATATACCAATAAATGTTGAATGCCAAAAACCACTGAGTTAAGAGTAGTATTTTTGTTTATACAGGGCGTGTCGACGGATAAGGTCATTTAGCACATCTTCAAATCGAAGAAAAAACCCATTTGAACACACAACGCCCATGCCTTAGGCGGAACTAGAACCCGCAACCTTTGTCCTCGCTATCACCTTGAGCCGCCGGGGAATTTGGAGCAAAAGATCCATCCTTGACGCCTTAAAAGACGGATTGATTAGGAAGAGCGACATTAAAGTGCTGGCCAGCCGCGTGATAGTAGGGGGCTGATTATCATAAATATTTTCAATAAGTGCAGCCGCAGCGGACCATTATTGGAGAGGATCGGTGGTGGCTGATGGCCGGATGACGTCGGTTTGCAGATGGTTGGCGCCTTCCAGCAATAGATGTAATCTGGTGGTGTGCTTTTAATCGGTATAAGCCGGGTTAAAACCCTGGCCGAGTCCCACACTCCCCAGGGCCACCTTTCCTGAGGATGCGTAAAAGCATTTTCCACACCACCTCCAAAAAAAGGCGGTGAGCGCAGTACCCTTTGGATAACCCGGCTGGCAAAAAAAAACACTGAAGGTGTCGCGAAAAATGTAAGAGAGAAAATGTATACCACGAGCTAATTTCGTTTCATCTTTAGATGTGGCAGACTCATGAAAATGGTCAAGGGAACTAATTGTCGCTAGGACAAACATAAAAAATTATTTTCATTAATCTCTTCAGTTTCTCAGATGATGTACCTTATTGAGACTACTGCGCACAAAACTCATAGCCATATTGCACTTGCACAAAAACAACTTGTACACAAATATGCTACACCGAGCGACTATCGTGTCCCTAGAGAAAGATGACAAACTCCGATATTTCTGGGTAGGACATATGAAAAATGGTCACCTGCTGCCGAACTAGTTCCTTATAAAAATAGTTTTTGGCTGCTATTAATGGCATACATACACTAGCCAAGTGGTGCCTAGACATTTTTATCTATAACCCAACTCAGAGCAGAGCAAAGCCTTTGCCGAAAAGACGTCGCCACACTATCACAGGAACGGTAAGGAAGCAAAAACGGAGAGACTCGTCTACGAACTATATGCATAAGTTAGTTTAGTTGAGTGGTGACAGGTTCAATTATCTTAGATGAAACAGTAATATATCCTTTCTAAGGAATCAAGCGTGTTTAATTAACAAATTCAAGTGCTCGAATAAAATGTCATAATATATATATATATGAAAGAAATGGTGGCGGCCGATGCTTTGTGGAATTCCATATCCATACGAAAGGAATACTTTGAAAATTCCACAGAAATAATATTTATTGAGTCAACATGTTTCACTGAACTCCTCAGTCCTGATGATGCTACTGTGTAGTGAAACATGTTGGCTCGATAAATATTATTTATTTGGAATTTGCGAAGTATTCTTTTCATACCCCATAATGCGTAACTGTTTCTCATTAATAATATTACATGACTTGTTTACGGACGGCTGCCCAAAAATAAACGACTTATGAAGCATTTGTACATGAACTCCAGTGCAGTAAAATAAGACAATGTTGTAAAGGGGTAGTCGCTGCTCTTCCCAAGTTTTTCTGCTCCTCAAGTCTTCCGAAATGACGATTCATATTCTCCTTTTCTCCGCCTACCTAACATCCACCCTACGATAGCAACCTTCACCTCCCCACGACTCTTCAACATGTCACAAATCCACTCATTCTGTTTTCTCCGAATTCCCCCTGCCCTCCGCTCAAACTCTTCTCTCTCAAGTATACTCGTACATAGATAATTGAGGAGAAAAAAGGAATACATATGAGTTTGAGTGCGTTAATTTACGGTTGACGGGAAAGAAATATTCGTTTTCCTTCTGCTGTCCACCCTTCTGAGACAAAGGACAACGGAGCGAGCATGGAGAAGACACGCAGACCAAAGAGGAATAGAAAATTGTGTTATATGTGGCTGAAGAAAACTCGCAGAAGGCAAAATAAATGGATAGAGGCTATATTAAGAAGTAGATGAATGTTCTACGCAGTAATGGAAGACAATATGTCGGATATGAAGTGGAGAGAAAGCAAGTGAACAGTGGGGAGGTAAGAAGTAGAGAGAAATGAAGAGAGAGATGGGTTTAGAAGTCCAAGAAGAGGTGAAAAAGTTTGCAGGGGAAAATCAAAAAAGAAATTTGATGGGAACAGCACCAATATTAATATCCTGGCAGCCAAAATACGACTCCTCAGTAATTATGGTTATTATCTGAATCAGGTAATGTTTCTTCAATTTCAAGAACTTACAAAGAGCAAGTCATTTATTCAGTAAGAAATGCTGACCTTAGACACATGACAATTAGATGGTAGCAGGCATATGTAACAGCTACTAATTACCAGAAATCGATTAAAATGGTTGTGGGACGCATGATAACAGCTAAATACAATATTGTAGGGGTCCAGTTTAGTGCATAGCTTCGGATGTCCACCACTTCGGCCTACATTTTTGGACGTTTTTGCGTATTACTCAATGATTATTTATGAGAACCCCACCGACTTATAACAAAAACATTTAGTTTTTCAGTTTGAGCATGAAGCGTAGTGTAAGGATATTTCAAGGGATCTCAGAAATACTAAGCAAAACATGAAAATAAAACAAAACGATGATGACAAGCGATAATTATATATAATGCATAAAATTAACTGTTTTTCGCGGATTCTAACTAAAATAAAGAAAGAGCATTGCTAATGCCGACACAGGCCTATATGAAAGCGATTTCTTCGTTCGTTACTTTTATCCGTTGACTGATTCATATCTACAAAATCCACTTCCGCTTTGAATATCACCATTTTCCGGCCTCGGTGGAGGCGGAGTAACGTCCTCGTCTGCCAATCCAGAAGTCGCGGGGTCCAATTCCGGCTAGGTGGATTTGTCGTTCTCCATCCAGGGCATGGATGTGTGTGTTTCGTCCTTTCCGTAATAATGTTGTATGCTGTCAACCGTAATTGGTCGCTTAGTGCTGTGTGTTTGTGGGCAAATAAATATAATAAATAAATAAATAAATCATAGTTTGCTAAATGTATCTGAATGCAGTGTAAGGGCGATGCACGATATCGCAATATTCAAGTATACTAACTTTCTTCTTCTATGTAAAAAAAATCATAAAAGTTACTTTCGCGAAAGGGAGTGTTATTTTATGAATGAATGAATGTTAGTTATGAATGTGAGAGTGTCACAAATGAAAAAATCGAATGAATTCTATGTCCTCTTAACAAGGTTTGCGCAAATTACTCCAACCCTCATATTTAGATTTCCGGAAAATCATGAGGGAGTAAGAACTTCAATCTAGAACAAAATCAGAATTGGTGAACTAGGAAAATCAGAACCTTACTAACTTCCTCTTACATGTTTAGTTTTTCTCACGACCATGGATTCGTTGCGAAGGTGATGATGATGCTGATTCGTGAGAAAAAATAAAACTATAAGTGGAAATTTCTAAGATTCTGATTTCCCTAGTTCTCTATTAAGGATTTCCACATCGTTTTACCTGAGACTGCTTCTTATAATTCAGAATTACATCAGTTTATAAAATATAACGACGGCCTAGGGGAAAGCCATATCAGTAACGGAAATATTTTTACCGCACCATCATAAGTGAGTGCAACATTATGACAGAGACTTTTAATGAGACTGCTTGATTGTAGACTGTCAGAAGGATCCCAAGGATTGGATTAAATTCCCGCAACACACACATTCCTGAATAAAATGCTTTCCTTCAGTCATAGACCGCCCCGAATTTAATTGCCGGAATTCGTGAATGAAAACTTTTAAAATGACAGCCATAATGATCCCGACGAGCTTGACGTGAAAGAGTGTAATTATGGAAACTCCATCATTATGGACGTTTCTAACGAAAGATAACATTAAAGTTTTTTTTTTAAATTGTCGGGAATTGCGGGGAATAAACGCCAAGCGGTTATTTCTTTCCGGGAACCACGAATGGCGTGGTTCTTCTTGTGAGTGAACTGACCCAAAGAGCCGTAGCTCGAGAGTTTTCTGCGCGGCCATCATTAAAAGGGGAAAAACAAGTATGAACTCCCGGCGCCCAAGAAACGAAGAGAAACAAGAAGGGCGGGATGGCGAAGAATGACAAGGAATGGAAATGGACGACGACAAAGTGGGATGAATCCGAGGTACTAAGCATAAAAAACGAAGAATACTGGTATTCATAAGTCTATTATATAAATAAGGCAAATTTAGTATACATACTTTCAATTTTTAATCTAAAAAAACGTACAAAAGTAACAAAGGCACCGAAGTTTACCGGGAAACTGAATATAAAATGTATGAATTATTAGATTGGTTTATATGCTAGACATTTTCCCCATTCATTTATACACAGAGGCATTGCCTAACGTGCACCTATCATAAATGTCAAAATCAAGGTGTACTTAAATATTTCAACCGGGATGAAGTCAACAAATTAAATAAATAATAATTAAATAGTAAAGTAGACCTCTTTCTGGGTATATTTTGAACATTTTTGAGATACAAATATATGCAATTGTCACAAAACCTGAAATGGCGAAAAAATTGGAGTGTAATATTTTATAATTACTATTTAAAAAAAAAAAAGAGGTACAAGTTTACTAAAGATAAAAAGTTTTGGGGATTGTATTTCCAGTTTTTTTGTGATAGCTTTAACCTTCGTCTAATTTCAATCTGTTCAACAACATGAACAGCTCCTAATACCTGTAAATTCTTGTGAGCCGAAAGGGCTGAGAAGGCATTATGGGCCTTAGTTAATAGATTTTCCCAAGTAATAGTAAGTCATAAGACGAATGTAGATATTTTTTTCGTATTAATCAGTTGAATATGTCGTAGGACACAAATTAAATACGCGATTGGAAGTAGACGAATATGACAAAAAGAATTGGCATCAAAACAGTTGATTATAAACACATAAAATTCAAATCGTCAAATTTAATCACGTTCATCTTAATGTGAAATAATGTCTACCGATGGCAACGCGACATACAAAAATATCATAAATTTTCCGAGAATTGCGTTTTACTATCATAAGCACTACTATTACTATTACTTAAATAAGCGACAATCTTTTACTCACTTTACGAATTTTATTGAACTGGATTGATAACTATAATGATTTTATAGAGTAGCATTATTTGCTAAAAAACGAGTACGCCTTTTAGCTAACTGAAAATCATCAAATGTTTTCAATACGAAGATTTAGTTTTGTAGTAGCTCTCCAAGCGACCCTGTCACTTGACGAACTCCTCATACCTTCTTGGTCCCTAACCCTAACGTTCTCCAACATCCTGTCTCTCATTTGCCAGACTTGGACTATTTCTAGGAGAGCGACGACTTGAAAAATCGACGTTAACAAGATACATAGTTTTAAAATTCTCTGAGGAGATCGTCGCTCGGTGATAAACATAGTGAGTTCCATGCAAACAATTTTAATTTTGATACTTAATAAATGTTCACAAACTTATTTAACAGCACCCAACCGGTTTCAATGATAACCGCCATCATATTGTCAGATAATCGTCCATATGATGACGATTATCGCAGACACTGTGTACTGTTAAATTTGTTTGTGTAAATATAATAAGTATCAAAACTAACACTCTACATCGCCTTAGTCGGAAGCAATGTAATCCGAGGTGCATTAAAGTTGTAAGGCCTCCAATTTTTTTTCTTCGGACTGGAAACAGATAGAAACATGCGGTTTGTTTTAAAATGAG
>WURS02043701.1:7500-11172 GCA_011762765.2 Rhinocypha anisoptera | reverse complement strand
AATTCTGATTCTTCGAAGCCTTTTTATTGGTAAGTCATAATTTGTAAATAAAATAAAATGGTCACAATTAAATTTTTATCTTTTGACTGTAGAGTTTGCGCGACCAAGTCAAACCTACCAATTCTATCTATGCGATATAGCTTATATGTTCAATTTGGATCGTCACATAAACTCGTTGCTTAGTCTCTTCTTTGTGACCTTTGCCTATGATTTCTACGTGATCTATTGCTCGGAACACGATTTACGATTATCTTCAATCTTTATTCAGGTTTACTTTACAAACAGCGAAGGCTCAAGCTACTTTCCAAGCCGTTACTTGGCTCAAAACGGGCGTCGGTTTAGCATTACAGATCACTTGAGACGCATTCTACGCTTGGTTGGCACCTATCTCAATTTTCTTACACTACAAGTCGATCTATTTATTCTCATCACACTTGGCTTTCTGCTTCGGTTAATCCATGAAAAGTGGATTCTTTTTAGTGAGATCTACGGTTGGCTCAAACTTGGTCTGTTGGGACTTAATGTTAGCTTACTTGTGGCTGAGATGGTGAGCATATGGCACCTTATGTTGGTTCTACTTCTCTGGCTTCACCTTGATGTTCTTTGTCAAACTCACCCAACTCCGCTTGCGTTTGAACCGTTTTCGTCCAACTCAATGGGCCTTGGTACGGTATATGCGAAATCACACTAAAACAGTGATCGACATCTTTCATTACAATGAGAAATATGCGCCGATTCTGATAGCCACTCTGCTAAGTCTCACTCCGTTGAATATATATCTAACTAGCACTCTGATTACAAAAGCGGTTCCGTTTTGGCACAAACTCTTTCTAGGCGAGTTTGTTTTTATTCACGTGACGTACAACTTTGTGATACACTTTAACGCGGCACTCTACACTCGAAAAATTCATTACCATTGTGCTACAAAATTGATTCACTTCGACACTCGGCTTCATTTTGACTCGGTTCGAAAACACCTCAAACTGTGCCACTATATTCAACGATTTCACACCAAACGCCGTTATGGATTAACCTATGGTCAGGTGGAACTGATCACGATGAACGCATTTTACAAAGTAATTACATTAGTCATTCAGATTTTTTCGTGTTTTTTAAAATGTTTTGGAGAGTATCCAACAGATGGCGCCACACTCACTTGCACATAATACAGTAGAACTCTTACTTTATAAGTTGATCTATTTATCCTCACTACACTTGGCTTTCTGTTCCATTAAAAGTGGATCCTTTTTAGTGAAATTTACTGTTGGCGTACGCACTATAAGTACTACGTACTATGTGCTGAAAAATTGGAGTAAGTGTGGCGCCATCTTATGGATACTTCCCAAAATATTTTTAAAGAACTAATCTGAATGACTAATATGATCCATCTTGTTTTTGGTTTAAATTCTGACTTTTCTCCATTTCAGTTTCTGCTACTCTACTTCAAGTGCTTACTGAAAACTCTGATGCTTTTTATGAAGAAGTGATTTTTAAGATTTAAGTCATTTTACTTTTCACAACTTGAACACTCAAGCACCATTCAATGTACTTCATGTACTTCATTTTCCTCATTGAAAAATGGAGTTATAGTAATAATAATTTAGAAGTTTCTTTCTCTTCTAACGAATAGACTTTCAACCAGGAAATGCAAAAGTATATGAACAAAAATTATGAGTAAACCTAGAAATGTAACCACTGTAATATAATTTAAAGAAAGTTCCTTAGATAAAAAATTTTCAAATTGTTGGCGTAAAAGCTATTTTATTGAATCACAAGCCATCTTAGAAGTGAGATGGAGTATGAGTGTTACGATAACAAATCAGATGTACGTGTAATAAATAAAGATGGAGAAATAGGTTGTGACAAACGAAATTAGATTGTTTAGTATCCACCCTTGAAAGTTGTCGTAGTAAACGTCAAGACGATCGCCTGCTTTCGGCTGAACAGCGTAAAAGTATTCACAAAAAAGTCACTTAGATTAAGAAAATATCAAGAGATTGACGTAAAAGCTATTTTATTGAATCACAAGCCATCTTAGAAGCTAGATGGAGTATGAATGTTACGATAACAAATGAGATGTGTGTGTAATAAATAAAGATGGAGAAATGGGGAACAAGTGAAGGTAGATTGTTTAGTATCCACCCTTGGATCCACCGCCATAACCACCACCGGAAGACTTGCCACGGCTTCCACCACCAAGACCGCCGCCAAGACCACCGCCGAAGGAAGAGCCACCACGGCTTCCACCGCTGCTGCCACCACGGCTCTGTTCCTGTCCGCGAGCCACAATGGTCAAGATCTCCTCCTGGACTGGCTGGATCTCCTGGGTGATCTTGCGCATTGGAGTGATCACTTCGCGCACCTCCTGGATGATGGGCTTGGTCACCGAGTGAACCAGTCGGTGAGGCTCGTCCTCCGATTGCGACTCCTGCACACTGCCTTGGGCACCGTCGTGAGCTTGCTGGATGTTCAGGTTGGACGAGGCCGACCGGAAGAGGAGGTTGACCGGGACCGAGTTGGCACCAACTTCGATAGTGGTTGGCTGAACACTGCCAGAGGTGGGCACGTCACGGAACTCCACCTGGTGGCGAGTTTGAACGGCAGCTTGGACTGTTTGTCCACCGCTGCCACCACCCGAACTTCGGCCACCTCCGTAGCCACCGCCCATGCTTCCACCGTAACCGCCACCGGAAGAGCCACCATATCCGCCTCCGCCACCACCACCATAAGCGGTAGCGCACACAACCAGAGAGGCAACGACCACAAACTAAAACCGGTTAAAAAACAGAGTCGGTTATTATCCAAATCAGCCAAACAAACCAAGTTTCAACTTTACAAAGAGTTTCGAATAAAACATAAATATCCTCAAAGCCTCATACACATTGATTTGTGTTACTGGTCTTGAAAGTGGTCGCAACACAAACCAGTGTAAGAGAAAGTTTCCGGCACAAAAATGCTGGTTAAGTTTAGAGTCATAGTTACGATTTGAGTTTTCTGGGTGTAAAGTAAGAGTTGCGAATAAAACATAAATAATAAATTCAAAAACTACGTGACAATTTAACTATTTTTTCTAGTACAAAAAAGACGTGGCTAGGCAAAGAGCAAACCGAAGCCAAGTCTATGAGTAAAATACATTAGTCACGTTTTTTGTGAATCTCTCATTTAGGTTTTATTTGCAACTCTAACCAAGCTTAAACTTTACACATGAGTTGCGAAAAAAACTAAATATTGGATTCAAGTTTTGAAGTGAATAGATAGTCAGAGTCTAGAGTGTTGACTTACTCGGAACATGGTTGAAGTTGAAATGAAATTTGCTGAAGAAGAACACTGATGATCGAAGATGAGATGTTTGATTTCAAAATGCAACTAGTGTGAGCTTAAATACTGAAAATCGCCGGGTTCGGTTTTCTCTTTATCTGAAGGTTAGATGAGCCACACTCAGTCTTGTCTCATCTAATCTAGCCTAGTCTCCCACTCTTACTCACTCTCTCTCTCTCTCTCTCTCTCTTGCTTCTCAGCAGACATGTCTGGGAAATAAGAGCATCTTTACGCACAACGTTGTTACAATGATCTACCAATCTCATCTATTTGCAAGAAGAGAAGAGAAGAGAGAGGGAGAGAGAGAGAGAGAGAGAGAGAGAGAGAGAGAGAGAGAGAGAGAGAGAGAGTACA
>WURS02043701.1:0-2500 GCA_011762765.2 Rhinocypha anisoptera | reverse complement strand
CTTACTATTATCGATACCATTGAGTTATTCCTTACTATATTAAAAATTAATAGTTGATCAAAACCAAGCATATATTACAATATAAAAATAATAATGTAAAAAATAAAATTCTCAATTTTCGAATCTTTAAACTGTTTATTCCTTTCCCTCTTTCACATTTTATTCCTTTTATAACTTTTCTTTATTTATTGAGTGACTCATCATCATCATCATCTAAGCGTTTGAAATCAGAGTAAACAACGCGCAGAGGGGAGGAAGGGAGAGAGAGAGAGAGAGAGAGAGAGAGTGAAGGAAAGAGATTTACATTTCCCAATAACTGATTGATGATGCAAAGTTTGGATTGCCAGTTTGGTGGTAAACAAGTCAATCAACATCATCATCATCATATAATGACATAAGTGCCAACACTTTCAATAGATCACACACATGTGGGTTCAAATATGGGAACAATTTTAAAGACTTGAGGAAAAGAGAGAGAGAGAGAGAGATTCCAAAGTTTTAAAACATCATAAAAATTTTACACACACACACACACACTCTCTCTAAGATAAAAATTAAATTACTTAAGTATAGTGCTTAAGTAATTAAAGTCTTTGTTTGTTTGTTTGTTTGTCTGTCTGTCTGTCTGTCTCGCTCTCTCTCTCTCTCTCTCTCTCTCTCTCTCTCTCTCTGAAAGTGATGTGACTTACATGGAACGTAGCGTTGACTCGAATTTCGGTTAAGATTCTCTCGTTTATTGGCGTGACGCATCGACCGTGAGTGATGATCGGATCGACGAGGCTGAGAAGTTGAGGTTCGCAAGAACTAGATTTATATTTGAAAAATAAATCAATAAATAAAAACAACCATTAGATTGATTGCCAAGAAAGTTCACCAAAAATCTGAAATCTATATATATTAACAATATTCCTCTCTTCTACCTATATTTTACTCATTAAATAAATCAAAGACGAAAAACATCAATGTCGTAAAAAACACAACTTAGCGCATGCGCGTACTTTATTGATACGCACTGTATACTGTAGTATTATTGTATTTGTATTTGTCTGTATACTTAGGAAAACAGTGTTGAGCTATTGAGTTGTCCTTCACTAACATCGATACCATCAATTTATTTCTTATTTTTTCCACGGAAGTAACTAATTTGCATATAAAATTACTGGCAATGCGTTATGGGTATTAAAAAACTGAAAAAAATTGTCACAAAACGAGAGTGAGCATGCGCATAAATGTTCTCTCTAACTTTACTTTTCCTAATAAGCTGGCTAATTCAACCCACCAAAAATAACTCTGATTCGAAGCTATTTTCAAATTACCAAACTTAAGTTTAAACTGTCAGTGTTGCTTTGTACTCCAACAACATATTCCACAGGTACTCAGTGACCACCGATTTTTTAAGGTGATCGCTAACGTCACTCAAACTAAAGAGCCTTGTGTCAGAAAACTTTCTGTCAAGTTTGTGATTTGTAGTACCACGGGAAGGGTTTCCACAAATATCCATATTTAGAACTAAAATCTGATAGGACAGTTCTAAAAAGGAAGCACTTGTCGAAACTTGGCAAAAAGTTTTCTAATACCATGCTCTATCATTTTAGTGACGCTAGGAAACCCAGTTCTTAAAAATGCCCTGAAATCGGAGATGGCTACTAGTCACAAAATTAAATTTATAGTCAAACTCTAGTCAAAATTCTTTATTCTTTATCATATACAAATTACGAAAATAATCATTGCAGAATCTCGGTAATAGAATCCACAATTGTCTTTTTTTCTGTATACGTTTAAACCTTATCCACCGTACACGGAGCGACTCCCTTCTGTCGGAATCCGAGAATATCCGCGGCGTGAGGCGTGACATCGAGAATGCGACCCGCCACAAACGGACCTCGGTCATTGATGCGAACCACCACCGATTTTCCCCCGAGAGTCACCCGAACCCGAGTGTTGAAGGGCAGAGTCTTGTGTGCGGCGGTGAGAGCGTTCGGGTCAAAGTGTTCTCCATTCGCAGTTAAGGCTCCCTTGAGGTTCACTCCGTACCACGAACAGATTCCACTCTCACCCGAAACTGACACAGTCAAAACCACAACCAGAATCAATCCAGAGATAAATAACTTCATTTTTAGTTTTAAAGAGACAACATTGATCTATAGTAATTAATAAACTACTGTGGGTTTATATAGCAAAAACAGAGAAAGAGAGAGACAGAGAGAAAGAGAGAGAAAGAGAGAGAGAGAGACAGAGAGAGAGAGAGAGAGAGAGACAGAGAGAGAGAGAGAGAGAGAGAGAGACAGAGAGACAGAGAGAGAGACAGAGAGACAGAGAGAGACAGAGAGACAGAGAGACAGAGAGAGACAGAGAGAGAGAGAGAGACAGAGAGACAGAGAGAGAGACAGAGACAGAGAGAGACAGAGAGAGACACAGAGAGACACAGAGAGACAGAGAGACAGAGAGACAGAGAGAGACAGAGAGAGAGAGAGAGACAGAGACAGAGAGAGAGAGAGAG
>WURS02043690.1:0-11173 GCA_011762765.2 Rhinocypha anisoptera | reverse complement strand
GGGTAGGAAGTATGCAGATTTGAAGAGGGATTATAGGTAGGTGTAATTGCTCATCAAAAACCTACCTTAATCGGTAGTTTACCCTTCGTCATACTGTGACATGTTGATAAACATTCCGTTAAACTTATTATCCTTAAATTACTTTACTTATTCATGGGAGGAAATATTAAAACCGAAACTATTTCTCCTACCCCCGAAATTCTATAGATGAAAAGGATGAATATTTCATTCTCGGAGTGTCAAATATTCAAGTTAATTCCAGGCCCATTATTACCGATTATTTTCATCTGACCCCGCGGAGTAAATCTGAACACGATTTTTCAATTAAACACTCGTGTCGCGCGAAACGAGAGCAAGAGTGCCGGAGATATCGCCTCCGGGTGTCCGCAAGGCGCGGAATTAAGAGCCGTGTTTCACATTTTCACAACGGCAATTGCAATAATTTATTCGGCGCTAGCGAACCGGTAGGGCGAGATAAATGCTTTCTATTCACACCACGGAGGATG
Organism: Rhinocypha anisoptera; assembly: GCA_011762765.2. Lineage (NCBI taxonomy): Eukaryota > Metazoa > Arthropoda > Insecta > Odonata > Chlorocyphidae > Rhinocypha > Rhinocypha anisoptera. The sequence continues at coordinate 10,667 of WURS02043690.1, read as the reverse complement.
CTTTTCAAGGCTCGGGAGGGCGTGTGGGAGAGGAGCCGTTGAGCAAAACACCTACGTGATTTACAATTTTTAATATCGTCCCTTTTTTTCGTGCCGGCCCGTCTGTTCCAACGACGATATCCCTCGCGTACGACCTCTCTATTAGATGGCCCCGCCCCCTTTATTCCCTGATGAAGGACTGTTCAATTCATCTGATGAGCTTCGCAGGGGCGGAAGAAGGGAAGGGCAGGAGTTTTGTGGGGAGGGGTGTACTGGTTGATTTGCAGCATGGATATTAATTTCCTCCGCTCCCCAAAAAATGCATCAATGGCGCATGCTGAGTGCGCCATGCATCAAAGTCAGGAGTTGGGGATGGGGCAGAGGAAATTTTCCGATCAGGAGGGGAAGGAAAAATAAATGGAACGCTGGAAGATATCACGTCCCTTGTCAGTGCCTTAGCGACGCAACAAAGAAGTGGGGGAAAGAGAAGGAAGGGGAGGAATGAGGGGTGGGGTGGCCGCTTCACCCTGCTCCCCTCGGAGATGGCAGCAGAAAGGAAGGGCCGTGGCGGAGCGAAACAATAGATAAATACATAGTATTCATTAGGGGGTCGGGAGCAGTCGACGGATATATTGAAACTCCCTCCAAGTCCTTTCTTCCCCTCCGCGTAATTAAACTCGGATTGTATTCCATCAGGTTTTTATCCCCTCTGGGGTAAAATGCAGTTTACGACCATTTTATTCGTAAAGTGGTAAGGCTGAATCACCAATTTTATTGTTTTCCATTTCCAATTCACATTTTAAGCCGTTGGTATTAGGCATGGCTATTATATATTTAGTGAGAAGTTGGTTTTCAAATGTTTTGTTAAATCCTGCAGTTTCCTTTTAGTGTAACAATTAATCAGGAAGGATTCTGCATACAATATTTATGTGAATTATTTTGTAAAAAGCAGACATGAAATGGTAATCGTATGGTATTTTTGGCTTGAAACATACCTATATATGCTAACGGAAAATATACACGAAGAATAAAAAAACATCGAAACACTTGAAATAAAACTTAAATACTGGGAATTTACCGATATTTATATATGTGCATATATGTATATGTAATTGTATTTGTATTTTTCTATAACATACAAGTAGTAGGAAATAAGAAAAGGAATATGAACACATGAAAGGATGTTCCTACCACATTTTGTGTACGCCATTTTATGTGTTCCTATTCATTTCCTCATTTCCTATTATTTGTATTTTCGCCAATTGGTGGTTATTTCGATGTGAAATGTTTGTATGTACATATTTGTGTATATATTCATTTACACAGATATAACAACTCAACAGCGAAAACATAACACAAACATAAGTAGTAAGGAAAATAAAAGAGACACATAAAAGAACGAAAGCGAAATGTGTTGAGGAAGATGGAGATCAACCAGTTCATGGGCGAAAAAACTTTTGTCCTCTGTCGGGACTTGAACCCGGGTCTCCAAATGCCAGTCGGGCATGCTGAATTGGTGGGTTATCATCTTCCTTACTATATTTTATGTTTGTACTTTTATCTATTCATTTCCTTATTTCCTATTATTTGTGCTATATAAATATGTCTATACACACACACACATATATATAAATAATCCTTCAGTGAAGAAGAAAATTTTAAAATAAAAAAAAACTTTTTGAAATATGTGAGTAGTCGATTATTCATTTATTTTAGTCTGTTTCATTGTTCTGTGTTTGTTCAACAACATTATATATATATACATATATATAAATATATATATTATATATATATATAATATATATACGCACAATTATACTCACACACCATTCTTAATTAAACAGTAACTCCCGGAAAGAGCAAATAAATAAAAAACTAATACCGCCGGAAGTATTGGCCCGTAATTTGTTAACATTTGTCGAAAGAAATTTCACGCGTGTAATGACGGCGATGATGCATAAATATGCACGATTGGACCTATGTGTGTGCATTCGTTTGGTTATGAGGAGCGAGACAAAATAATAAATAAATAAATAAATAAAATAAAGCTCGCGCCGTATAGAGGGGTAGGGTAGAGATTTATATTCATGTCCGGCGAGCTAACTGGCCATTAGGCAAATTAAATCTGCTAATGAATAGATGGCCCGCCCTTACGCGAGTTATGGGTTGGGAAAAGGGGCGGGGTGGGGAGAGTCGCATACAAAGGAGCGTTTGGGTTACAAAAAGGGACGGGGTGAAATCGGTGCCTTTTGGCATATCGTATGAGGGTGGGGGTCCGAGAGGAAGGGAGGGGTGTCGTCGGAAGTGAAGGGTGGGACGGGAAGAGAGAATGGGGGATTGTTATTGAATCGTTAGTCAAACGCGGATGCCCCTGCATCGAAGTGACTTTAAGTCAGCGCTGTCAAACTCATTACATCTGCGGGAACATTTTCTAACGAGTAAAATTCACGTTGCCCGTAATTTACAAATGTAGTTGTGTTGTTACTCACCAACCCATTTTCATTCCTTTGCTTTTAAAATTTGTAATAAGTTGAATATGAAAATATAACTTAGTAGAATGTCTTTTATGCATTAAGCCGAACAACTATGTTGAAGTCAGAGATAAATGTCTAACCAATAAAAAATCTAATAAATGAGCAAAAGGAAATATACAGAAACAAAAGGAGATTGGCATTATATAATTGATGGGGTTCATTGTTTGTTTGACAAATATATACACAAAATATAGATTGTAATTTATAATCGTAGGACCACCTCGAAATTCGAAGTCGATGGTGGTGATTTCAATGTTTATCGCATTTGTTAGACAGCCGGCCGGGTTACCTAATTGGGTACCGTGATCGCTTGCTCACCAAATGACAAAGGAAAAGTCCTGTGCATGAGACGAATTTATGGGTTTGTCTAACAACAATAACATTTCACCAATGAACATTACCTAAATGCCTGGCGTCAACAAGTACATATTACCATGAAAATATTCGCCAAAACCAATTAACACAGGTGAACCCTTGTAAAATAGGGAAAACGCTTAGGAAAGTGAATTTTTAACGTAAAATTAAATCCTATCCGGGAGTAGATCAATTAATACAATAACAACAGAAATAAGACTTCACGATCCACACCAAATATAAATTTGTTATTCACAATTATAAATTTATATTTATAATAAATAATAAATTTATATTTCGTGTGGATCGCAAAGTCTTATTTCTGTTGTTATCACCATGAATTTCCACAAAGTCTCGGTCTTAACTATTTCTCGAATCAACTAATACAATTCCTATAAAATTATTTCGTAGAGATAACCGACCATTATCGACGTTATCTTTAAGAAGGATATTGACATTTCCTATGTCTGTTATTAAAATAATGTTTCTTCTGATACAATACATTCATACTTGCCGTATAATTATCCCGTTACCCTCCATATAGCGTCTTCACTAAACTGCTCTTGACGTACTTATCTAAGGTTCCTTTCATCAACTCTTTTATTTTAGAAATTTACCCTGGTTTCTGACCTAATGCCTCTACCGCTGTCTTTCTACGTTACTGTCTCAGGCAGAAATTTGCATAAACTACAGAGTTGGTTCTTTTACCCCTAGTATGTCTCTTTTCCTCCAAGGTACTAGTTGATTTTCCTAGTTTTCAATTATAATAAGATATATACCAACTGCTATGATAAAGAAAGATATCACTCCAAGAAGATATAAATATGTTAAAAGGTTCGTAATGAGCATGGGACTCTATGGGTTATATGCGTGGGGAACCATCGGGGAAGCAGACCAGAGAAGATTAAAAGCCTTCGGAATATGGATTGTGAGGAGGATGATGAAGATCAAGTGGACAGATAGAGTTAAACACGAGGAATTGTACAGAAGAAGATACACGAATTTGGAGTACGATAAGAAACAAAAGAATGAGATGGGTAGGGCACAACCATAGTCAAAACGACTTCATAAGGAATATAACAAGGGGTGAGCCGATAACATTATTTTTCCGTTAACCGATATCCGATATTTTGTGCCGATGATCTAATATAAATGTACATATACTGCGTACCTAATGCGGTATTAGAGAATGGTATTTAGGACTAAAAAATGTCTTCACAATAGTTTTAAAGTATTTATTTAAAAGATCAACATACACCTCATATAAAAATAAACAATTTGTACATAATTATTCCATGTCACTTAATATTTTTAGCCAAAAAACAAGTTCCTATACTTTGGTTGGTTTCAATGCCCCACCTTGTCCTAGTAGACACTAAAATTGCTGAGCTGGAAAACCTTTCTGATGCAATGAACTTTGATGCCGCAGCTAAAAATATTTTGGCTGCTTCTGAAAGGTGAACATGATTTTTAGGAGAGTATCTCGTTTCTTAGATAATACAATGTGCAGTGATGACGCAACGCCGTCAACATAATACGTTATTCAACATCCCTATTTCTAACCCATCTTTAACTTCTTCCGAGGGGGATGCTGGTGGGGGGAACTTTGTATTGTGCGTGCAACTTTTTCAGTCATAAGCAGCCCAATAAGATCTTAACCCTGGAAATATTCGGACTCCGGAAAATATCAGGTTACACATTATCCGGTTTAGCGATCTTCTACTGTACACAACTAGTTGATGAGAAAGTCTAGAATGTGAGAATATTATCGGATTCTGCTTCTCCGATACCGATATGCTGATAACAGAATATCGACCAGTATTTATATCGGAATTAATTATCGGCTCAAGCCTAAATATAGCAGAAGAAGAGGAAGAAGGAAAGACATCGCGGGGAAGGGCGAGGGACAGATATATGAGGCAAATTGAAAGACACGTTAGAAAGAATAACTACCCAGCGGTTTTGAGAATTAGCACTATTATAGAAAAGGACGGAGGGTTGTGGACAACCAATTTTGGTATTTAAATATGGATGATGAACCATATACATCCATACAAATACATACATATCCTATAAAATCATTGGGACATCACAATGCTATACAGGTTTAATTGGAAGATTTAGTATTCGTACATGATATTTGAAGTCGTGGTAGCCCAGTGGGTAGAGTGAGCAGTGTGGTAGCCCAGTGGGAAGGCTTGGCTACTGACCGGGTTCGAGACCCGGTGATGACTCCGGACACCTACATCTAAACCAAAGCTGAATGATTTTTCTGGTACAGCAGGCGGAACATGGAAAGGTACTGGCCCCTCTACCCTGATGTGCGAATTTCCACACTCGGTGGACTTACTTAGTACTCGGGTGAGCTCTACCCTCACTTAACATACCAACCTTCGGGTTGCATACTGTGGTTATATGATGTTTAAATCTTTAAAGTACGAGGTGAACTGTAATCTGGTTTGGTATAAAGACGATTTCTTATTGGAAGTTTGGAATAATCCCAATTTTGGAACTCATTCTCGATTAATTTCTCGCTAAGGCAGGAAAAGTTTCCATGCATAAGTATGTCATATGTCTATTTTAAAATATTTAGAATTTTGTTTAGACAGGGTACTGAATTTTATCGCGGAGGAAAAAGTTTCTCTTGAATTTACATCAATGGAGGCAGGGTTTTCGTAATCCCTCGTGAAAGGAGAGAAGGGTCATTAAATCCCACTGATGATATTATATGCATTCTGCGAACATGCCGAAGCCTGAGGCTCCTTCCTTCGAGAGTTTCGGAGGGGCTTTGCCTCGTTCCTTCGAACATCCCCTTCCCTGCAAAAGGGTTTCGAATATCCCTTGAGATGATAAGATGCACTGATGTCCATCATTAGAGAGATGGCGTACGTGAATTCATGGCGTACGTTCCGCTTGATTCACTCGGGTCGCCAGCGCATAGACCAATGAAAAATATGGGTCAGTAACTTCGTTTTATTCCCGTTTGACGTCCGCGACTATGTTCCTTAGGGATACTTTCCGGCTGTAACATACTCTGCGTAAGTTCATAAGACCTTCGGATCCTCCATGAAGCATCGGCATTTTCCTTTTCAGGTTGATCTATAAAGTTTTGCTTGCTTCACCTTATTTTTTGTTCGACGTCCCACATAAATTTCCCATGTTTTATGCATGGGCCACGCATATTCTAAGTTAACCAGTCACTGTCATTATAATTAACATTTATTTTTTTGCATCAGGTCTCTGGTGTTTTGGAGTGAAGCTTTCGTAGTATCCTTTTCATGATATTGAACTTTGAGGTTGTCACCAAGCCTTGAAGAGACATGAAAACTCCAGAAAACCCACGTAATCGAGGTCCTTATGTGTTCGCCATTGCCATATCCTAATCCATATTATTACATTTAAAAATACACTTTTTCATGTCATGAGCCTTCCATAATTGTCTTTATTTTGTTGTCATTGGACACAATACCTGATTTTCTTATGAATTATTGTATAATACTGTTAAATGTTTAACGGAGACCATTCTTCGTGGCGTAGGTGAAAGAGGGAGGGGTAATTAATGCATCACCTTGAGACCCGGTTTGATGTAAGCACCTGAAATCCATATAATGGCGAGTTCGAGTGTTTTTAAATGCATTGCTGATTCGGTGGGGGGAAGGGTGGCAAGAATGGAGAAAAGTACCATTTTCAAAGAAAATACATTTTTACGCCGAAAAATTAGACATTTACTCTACTTTTGGAAAATTTATAATTTTTTTACAATTACATCTCTCGTAAGGCATTTAAAGTATGTCCTTAAGTTGCAATAAACCTGTGCGTGAAAAGTATGCGCATTACTTATGTCTATTCATGAACAATGAAGTAGAAAACATTTACTGTTCTCCGGCTACATCCAAAGAAAAATATTGTAACTCGCTGTCCATTTTACCATTATCGCTTACTGTGTTTCTCCAAAACACCGGCGTAGTTCAAACGTAGATGTAATATTATAATATGCTCACGAGATTTCATTTTAAAGTCAAGAAATCAGAGCGTCACGGATTAGGCACGGTTTCTTGTAACATTAATTTTATTTGACACAGTATTTTGCCCTTGAGGTGTTTTGTTTCAAATGCGTATGGGCGTATTGTTTATGAATGCTACTGGAAAGTAGTAGGGAGTCGAAGGGAGCGGAAAAGCTAAAGGGAGGAGAATAAGTCAGTCGGGCGTGGAACATGTGAGACAAAAAGATATAAAACTCTAAAGAGGGAAATACGTACATATAAAAAATGATACGACTCCGCCGCATTCCTGTGGGGAAACATGTGCAGTGACATGGTCGGCGGTGGCGTAATGCGTAAAAGTATGCAGGGAAATTTTTGGCGTTCAGTCCGCTCTCGTGTGCGTGTATCCGTGTGCACACTCACCCTTTTTCATCACTCTTTTGTATCTTCTATTTTTCGAGACCTCTCTTTAATCCCTTCTGTTTGACATTCTTGCACCAGGCTTTTTCATGAATATCGATTTTGTTAGTTTGCTGTGTAGCGATAGAGTAAGGTGTACATATAGGGTCAAAGTCAAGGAACTTTAATAAATATTATAAATCCTTTGATGTTGGAAATAAAGGATAAGATTGATTATCACCAAAATTTTAGATATTTTTATTCAATTTCCATGATGAAATTCTTTAATAATGAATTATTTAGATATTCAAATTAATAATATCAGTGTAATTATTCATAAAAAGTATTCAGCGAATCTTAGCAATAAATTACAATTGCACTTCTGAAATCATATTGGCGTTAATATATCAAAGTATTCTTTTTTACTATAGGTAGTTTAGCATGCGAGAAGATTCTTTTGATATGTCACTACTGGAATTATTGTATTGGTATTATAAGTAACTGTATTTCCGAAGCACTGCACAACCATCCAATCTTTTCCATCAGCTTTTCCATCCTTACTACCTTTTCCACCACAGGGAATGATTTTTCATGTTTGCCTACTTCATGCGTTCCTTCATTTAATCACAAATATTTATACGCATCTTAGCCTTACCTCGCTCGCCCAACATCCAAACTTCTTTTGTGATACATTTAAACTTTCTTTTTAATGTAACTTCCAAATAATTTCTCAATGCTTATAGCCTAAGGCTTGGACTAACCTAACCTTTGACCTCCGCCATTATGAACATTTCTATATTTATTTTAATCTCATTCTTTCTTTTCTCTGTTACTTTTCATATTCATAACTCAAAAACTTACCTTGGTACCTCAAATCGAAATTACAGAATCAGTAAGTACAATTTTGTTTGTTATTCTTTACATTAATATTTATTTCTAGTGCTTTTATTTAAATTTTCTCCTATAATTTCACTCATATTCAGAATACTCTACATTTTGATCATTAGCGAAATTTTTTTCTTTATATATTCACTAAATTTCTTGAAATATATTGTCTCAAATTTTCAGATAAGTAAAGTACATTTTTTCTGTAATTTATGCCATTTTTGTCTACTTACTTGTGTTGATGTTTAGCTTAGCTTATACTACTAGACTGAATAACGGTGCTTTCTATGGTTGGTTTACATGAACTGCATGTCAGAGAGTCTGTAACGATCTCAGAGTATATTTCTCAGTATGACTTTATAATGCTCCAATATACTTATGATCACCATCTTCCTGCGTTTTAACATAATTATCTGAGTTCTGTTTTTATAAAATGTTTCTCTATATCCTTTTATAGATTTTTAGAGTTTCATTTAGTTGTGGATAATTGTTCTTCTGAATATCTGTAGTCAACAACCCTTGATTTTATTGCAATATTGGGCAGAATAGTTATTTATTTAATTTGAATACCTATGGATTTGTCTCACAGGATAGCTCTTATGGCAAAGAAAGGTATTATGGTCAGTACTCTAATTGAATTCTCCCATTCGCTATGTATTTTATAGTAGGTATGTCATTTTAAGAACATTTCTAAGCAAGTAGCTTACTAGCATTGTCTATAATAAATTATTACATGTTTCATATCACTTTTCACACAGTATCATATATTTAACATTATATGAATATCATAGTTTGGAAAAATATACGTGCCTATGTTGCTTTAGCATGATTCAATTACTAGTTGACAACAATATAAATAATATTATCTGATAAAAGATGCATTACTGATAAGGGTCTATCAATTATATTTGTAGTTAATCGTACTGCGAGCCTACGATCACTATAAATATATATTCCTGATTAATAATCTGCGTTAATAATAGATAATTAATCTCCATTTGAGCCTATGTTGCATTTTATAATACTATGTCTTGGAAGGTAAATTTAGTGCAACTCACACGTTTTATGTCCCTCAAAATCCATTAGCTCTTCTGATAATACTTATTATTTTAAAGAAAAAATAATTAGTAACTTCAAATGAGCATTAGGCATGCATGAAAAATTTTCCGATTAGATATATTCTAGAGGGAGTGACACTACACAAGTGTTAGGCGAGCAGATCGAAAAAAATTCTCACGTTCTATGGCGATATTTATTTCTTTTATAAGGAAAATACGCTGAAAATTAACTCTATTTCAAGAAAAGTATGAAAAGTATTCTCAAAAATCCGCGTAAGATCTTTAAAACCATCTGCTATATTTTTATTCATTCGATCGATCCACAGACTTAGCAATTCATATCTACTTTAATCATTGAAATAATCCGAACCTTTGTCATTCGAATTCAAAATTTCTACTCCAAGTTATTAATTAAAAGTTTTTTTGGGGGGTGAATGAGACGATTATACCTATATGCTTTCATCTTTCATCCTTTTTTGATTACTATATGACATCTGAATAATAGATTTTGGCTTTTAATATGGGGTATCAGTATTTATTTCCCTAGTATTTTCGTGATGTTTAAGTTATACTTGAGTAAAATATTCATTCTCTTATAAATATCCGCGGAACCAGGTAGACTATTACATACTACTTATGATGGAAAAACTGCAGTTTCCATAATGTTAACTTGCAGCGTACTTGTTACTTATGGAAGACTCACTTAGTAAACAACATCTTGTTTGGACACAGAATTCCATGCAGCGACCAATAAAATCTTCATAATTTCTAGTCATCAGAAAGTCATGATCTCTTTACCTTATCTTCTTTTAATCGTAAGAATATGGAGACGGGTTTTTGATTAGTTTAAGGACAATGGAGACTTTGGGGAAGATTTATTTTCGTGCGAGAAATGAGAGCACAAAGGAAAAATTCCAAAGGAGCTTATTGTGAGGACTTAGGTTACGTGTGATAATTCCGCGCATTTCTTATAGATATTTATCGTTTTTGAGACGCCATGTTTACGCTCAGGCATCATCACTGATGCATTATGTTCTGAAGGAGCCAGGCTATAATTTTCGTGTTAGGTGCTCCAAGCGGGCGCGTGCCCCTGCCTGTGTGTGCTCCAGAAAGAGGGCGAAATTGGCGCAGGGAGTGGGTGAGTGAAAAATAAAATGTCTAAAAGAACAGGACGCAGAAAAGGCGCACTCGTTTGGCGGGAGCCTGGCGCACTCCGAGAGAGAGAGAGAGAGGGAGAGAGGAGAGAGAGATTAGACATTTTTTTGAAGGGAGAAAAGAGTGTGGCGGTGCGCGCGGCCGGAGTCTGTAGTACAACGGAATGAAAATATGGATGGAGGGGTCGAATAAAGGAGTGCGTAAACATCGGAGAGAGAGAGAGAGAGATAGAGAAGAGAGGGAAAGGATTGAATCATGGACGGGTGGGAAGGAAAAGGAGGGAGAGGGAGTTATGTGAAGCCTGCATTGGAGTGTGGGGG
>WURS02043660.1:0-11174 GCA_011762765.2 Rhinocypha anisoptera | reverse complement strand
CCACCCATCCCATCCCTTCGCAGTCCGTCTCCATCTCCCCCCCCCCCTCCTTTCTCCCTCCCTCCCTTCCTCTCCAGCCTCTCAGACGAGGGAGCTCATATCCTCATTATATTTTCCGCTGTTTTCGAGTTGATGTTTTCGACTCTCTCTCTCTCTCACTCTCTATCTGAGCGTACTTCTAAATTTTTTCTTGTTTCCACCCGTTTTTTTATTTGGACCCTCCCAAAAATTAATGAATAAATAAAAAAAATGTCGAAATCGACCACCGAAAAGCACCGAGAGCGCTGTAAATTATTTTCTCTCCTACTAGAAGATCGCTCGCCTCCTCCTCCGTTGACAAAAGTAGAGGTAGGAAGGAACAATTCTAAAAACGGTGGGGGAAACTTTATCGTTCGAAGAAAACAAATCCTTTATACTTATTTGAACTTGCTTCTTCCATGTTGCACAACCTTTAATATAGTCGTTAATTTTAGGGATGAAAAAATTTCATAAAATGTTGACATTATCATACGCTGTTATTATTTTCTGAAATCCAACCCGAAAAATTCCAATGCGTCTTACGGACAGATGCGTCTCCCATGGGCCGGGAAGTACAGTATCGAAGCCATGGTCGTGCAATAGATTGTAGAGGGAGTAGAATTTTAATAGTGTATTTTTTATTCCATCCTCGCATGTATTTAACCGTCCATAAACCAAAGAGTCACGAGGGGAAAAATGAATCCCCCCCCACGGACGTTTTTGTGTCAGCTCTTTCCCCCACTTATTAATGCCTTGGCGTCAATATTTATTTCCTGTGTTTGAAACCTTTGGTCACTTGCGTCATTCTGCAGTTTCCATCTTGCTTTTTCTTCCGCCGTTTATTACCCTTGCTTCGTTAGTTTCATCGTCGTAGTAATTAGCTCGGAGGTTGTTTTTTGGACAACCGCCTTTGAACCGAGCCTGATGCATATGGAATTAGTTCAGCGGTCAACTACTTTCTCCGATCTACAAACTGCTTCTCACTGTAAACATGTGAGCAACGTTACCGAGCAACCAACGAAATACCCTTAAAGCCACCGTAAGAATTCCCTGAATTCCGATATTAGGAAATTTTGGATTTTAGATTTCCTGAATGCATCTCACTGGGTTTTAGCCCTGGGCCGTTCGTTCAGCATCCGAATGCCGGTTACCTCGCTGTCTACTATGCGTTAATGCGTTTCGTAGATACGTTTAATCATAGTTTATCAATCCGAAGATCGGTTTTTAGCAGCTCTCCAAGCTATCCTGCCACTTATCCGTACTTTCGTAGTTTTTTTTCTGCATAATTTTCAACATTTTCTAGTACGTCATGCTTGGTTTACCTTGAGATCTTTAGACCTCTGAGATAAGCGTTTTTAGAATGCCTTCGGGCCTCAAAATAGTTTAATAATGAAGAATAAAGTGCTACACGTATTATTATTTTTCAATTAAGTTCAATATTATATATATATATATAGTTCCGAATCGTCAGTCTAACATAGATTCAATGCTCCAAAAGATCTGTTAAGAAGTGTGTAATAAATTGGTTTTTAAGATAATAGTAAAAGTTTTCAGTCTATGTTGAGGAAGTCTAATTGCTCATCATTGGTCATTGGAATAATTTTGGACATACTATTCGAATACTTTTATGTTACTTTTAATGCATTTTGCATGGTTTTAAACAATTTCCAAAGGAGGTATGCAGATCATAAGTTCACCACTGAGGAAAAACCTTTTATTTGTCACTCATTTACTCAGTTAACATTGAATCGAGATGACCAATCAAAAACTTAATTGAGTGATCAACCGAAATAGTTTTTGTTGTTCTAGCGGTACGAATTTTCCTAAATTATTGTTATTTTTATCACTGTAGTTTATGAGACTCACCGGTTTATTTAGACGCGACAGGGAATGGTGATTTTCATGCTGAGGGTTTGGCTGGAGATAATATTTTCTTTGGTTGAAGTCATGAGAAATTGAAGCGAATCTCTGCGACTGGATAATGGCCGACGCTTTTGGAACTAGAAACCTCATCTCTCAGTTGGCGGCGGAATCATCCCGGAAGCCTGCTTGTCATCAATTATGTTTTTTTTTTCACACGCCCTTTGTCAAGACATTTTTTGAGAAGTAGGGAAGAGAAAGTGGGTGGACGGCCATAGGAGACTCACGGTAGGGGAAAGATATTCGCGTAGTGGACACCGGAGCCTGTCCGAAGTATTCTGACACGCATACACACACACACAAATGACGCGAAGAATATACATAAACGGGTGCGTGCCGCTTCCACTCTACACCTTTCGCGGTCATAGCCTAAATTAGCAAATATTTATTTTCGTCATCCAAATATGTTTTAATCTTAGACTATGTATACTCTGTTATAGAGCAAGGATATTTTATTATTTAACGGGAGTAATCTGCTTAGCAAAAGAGACCTTTGCGAAAAGGAAGGACGTGAAGAAATGATTAGTGGGAACCCTCGTAGCGTAGTGTGTTATATGGACCCGAATCCTAGTTCTCGAGGAAGGAGGACGAGCGTAGGTTGGGGGATTTTGAGATGTGGCTTTTGGCGAAGGAGGGAGAAGGTGAGGTGGGCGGAGAGGAAAACTAATGAGGAAGTGCTAAGAATGGTAGGGGAGGAGAGGCGATTTCCGCGAGAAATTCAAAGGCGGGAATGGTGGATGGAATGGGTGTTCAGAGGAAACGGCTTATTGAAGTTAGTGATAGAGGGTAGAGTGTAAGAGGGTAGGGGTTGGAAGAGAATAGGTGTATTGGATATAATTTTTAACTTAATTTTTAGAAGAACTCTTTAACATTTGCATTTTGGAGTGCATGTGAATGTTTGGTGGTGGCTCAACCCCCTGACCCACGACCTTGTAGAGGCTTGCGTGGTGATACGTAGAAGAAGTAGAAGTAGGAGAATTGTAGGTGGTGGGAATTACGCAGATTTGAAGAGGGATAACTTTAAAGATGTAACGTGGAAAATCTAACCTGAGGCTATTCAGAAACCTACCTTAACCGGTAGATTACTCTTCAATTGATTATACTTAAGTGATCTAAGAAAATGATAGTTAATGAAAATACTGGATCTGAAATCTGGTCCATTAGAATGTATGATGAGCATATTTTGGAGGCCTTTGAGGTGTCTGTCTGGCGAAGGATGGGGGTAAGAAACCGTCTCAGGCTTAACTGCAAGTTAAGCAAAAAATGCAAAGTTTTTCTTCTCTCACCATGAAGGATGGGGGAATTGAAATAGTCGGAGAGGGAAACTAATGAAGAATTGCTGTGAATGAATGTAGGGGAGGTGAGAGGGGATTGCTGCGTGATGCGCAATAGAAGGTAGGAAAGGTGGACAGGAAAGAGAGAAAGGAAATAGGTATCTTTGATTTGATAATATTTGGTAGGAATAACGCAGGGTTAGAGAGTTAATTTGTTAATGTTGGGCAAGGTAATTAATCAATCTTCGTACTGCAAAATTAGAACGACAGTCAATGAAGGAGATTCAGCCTCGTCCTGACAAGTTGTGCCCCCATTATATATTTACGATTCACTCATTCCTAGAGAACAACGAAGGTATGAAGAAGGTATGAAGAAGGTAACCGGGCTGGTAGATGATAGATTAGGTTGGAGAGCTGCCACCGAAAAATCAATCTTCCGACTTCCGGCAAACATAGGACAATCATCAACGAATTATGCTGAACACAGTCTCGAATGGTTTTGTCTTCTTCACTGAATAACGATCACTCATTTCTGCGAATTAAGGATTTCTCCTAAGAGCTATCCAAAGAGAATAATGAGAATGCAGTAATAAGAAGAGGGAAACTGAATGAACGGATATAATAACATGGGAGACTAATGGAGGGAGGGAATAGGTATTTTAGAAAGAATGAAATGGGATAGGAAGTACGCACGTTCGAAAATGGGTTGAGTTAAGATGAAGCTAGTTAGTCCTAACCTGGATTTCATCAAAGACTTAGCTAAAAAGGCGAATTGCTTCACGTCATCTTATGAGCTACTTTCCGATGAAGTTTTCTTTGAAGGCAAAATCCGTTATGCGTGCACATTCCACTGGAAAGCAAGAGGAAACCAAATCCGCTCATCAAGTTAATGGCTCTCAAGAAAATGCCTTATGATTTTGGGTATTCATTCTCTCTCTGTGGACGCCGAGACAATAGAACTAAAAATAAAGTTTTTACTCAAATCATATTACGCGATTAGTTCTCAATAGGATGTATTTGATCGAAAAATTAGCGACTTGACAATTAGACTCCGATAAATAAATTTAAATGAGGGGGAAGACCTCTTTCCTGGCACTTGAATTTTTGATGATATTATTTTTGGGAAATAAATTAAACTTATTCCAGTATACTTAAGCATGGGTCATTAACTTTCAAAGCATTAAACATTGTATCAGTCGCAGAAACATTGCCTAGATAATGTTTTTGTCGAAGCAGGAACTTGAAAGTAGATAAAAATACAGTAAAATACCAATAGATATATATATATATATATATATATACTACATAAATACACGAAGCTATTAGGCAACACTAAACCACTTCGTGAGTTTTTTTAAGTAGTCCTTTTTTGCCACCAATCGTATGGTAGAGAGAGGAGCGCAGGAAACATTTCAAGCGCTTACCAATTACATACACACCTATATTATTTCTCTTCTCAGCATCAAGTTTTGTCAAATTTACACCTACGCTCCTTTATGAATAAAGTGGTTCATCAGCCACCAAAGATGAAAAAAGCAAGCGGGTTTCTTATTCTTGTGTCTATGTTTTTGTGTGTGTTTTTTTGTAACGAATATTCATTTACGTGTAAACCGTCATTTGTGTGTATATATATATATATATTTATTTATTTATGTGTGGTCTCACATATGTATAAAAGCAATAAATTGGCTAATTACTTATGGTACAATAGATAAATGAATTTCATGGGCCTCTGAAACGCCGCCGACGCTACGACGAAATTTGAAAATGGCGCCATTAATGTCTCGCAGTACATAACAGAATGAGCATTATTGGCTGTTTAGCGACCAGCCGTATATATTTTAATATATTGGTTTAGCGAATAAAATAGAGAAACACAAGAAAAAAAAGAAAATAATGTCAATTTTTAGTAATTATTCCCGAAATGTTGGCTCAATTATATTAACTGCCACAGTGCGTTAAAAGGCTTGGTGTGAAGTAGTCAAATCCGCGATCTAACATTTTTAAGATCGTACTTCACAGGATCATTTCTGTAGTATGTATCTGAGCCCTCTTGACTAAATATCAGAGGTCCCTAAACCACGAGGATGATATGAAGTGTCCTTGCCTGAGCGTGAGAACGACTTATGACGTACGGTCTTGTATCGAGCGTTTGAGTCATCGATGATCGTTCAACTCCGTTCGCGGAGTCGATGGCATGGACACATTCTGAGTGGTTTATTTTTGATGTTTTTAGTACATACTAAAAGTGCTGTACTAATGATATTGTGATGTAATTTGCTGTAACCAAAGCATGTCTATCTCGATGAAAGCATTGGGTATTAAAGTTAGGCAGTGGAAATAGGAGGGCGTTTGTCCTCGTACCAAATTTTTCTTTCCTCATCGTGGGCATGCGGGCCACAAGTTTGACACCATTTTGAGTGGTATCTTTAAAATTGTCCTATATTACTTAATATGGGCATGAGGGAGTCTTTGACTGTAGTATTGACCTAAAGCAGGGTTGTCGATCTCAGTTAAAACACGGGTCATTTGGTGTAACAGGCAAGATTCACATGTACGTATTGTTAAATTTATATTCTGAAGTGAGGATTCAGAAATATGGATAGGAACGTTCTATTTTCATATTATATTAAAGCAACGTGGACCACAAAAAATATCTCGGGGGCCGAATGCGGCACGTGGGCCCTGTCATAAAGGAAGGCGTATTCTCGGAACGTTTAAAAGGGAGTAGATGTGAAATAGATTTGAGAACTATGAATTTTACTCTTTTTCCGAAAAGACCAACTCGAGACTAAGAAATAATAATAAATAAGGCCATGGTACTAATATATATAGAGTATACCATCATTGAGTCGTAGTAGAGTACCAGGAGATACGCAAGAAAAAAAAACATCAACAAGGAGTCACGCTCCGTGAAAACACACACGAACGGTGACATCCTGCAGACGGGTGAGAAAATTCGAAGTGGTCAATTACTTAGGTAAACGGCGTTTCGGACGCAGGAAATTCCAACGGGCGCGCGAAGGAGCCGAGCCCGTCAGCGCATTCATAGAAGGGACAGAATCACTCCTTAGGGCCGCTCCGGCACGAGAAACTCGCTTCTCCTGGGGTTACGAAGGCCTCCCTTATCTCCACCTACCCAGCTCCGCGGTAACATTCCCCATTTGCCTTCCCTCGGTTGCAAAACTCAGTCGGGGGAAGGCGCTTGAATAGCGGGAGGGCGAGAATTGGCGGGTCGCCTGCTTTCCTTCCCCGAAATATCCAAGCAGCGGAACATTTGGAGAAAACCGTCTTGCTTCGACATTCCTCACGTTTTCAACCGTAACCACCGAAAGGTAATCTCAATGGTTCTAAGTGTCTGTGTATATCAACAAAACTGGTGGCTGACCTGGGTTGCTAATTAAAAGGCGAGTTTGCTGTTAAGACTTATAACTTGTGCTCTAAAAAGAAAGCTATTTGTTTTATTTTTCTATCTGTATTCGTAAAATGGCGTATAGCCTATGAAACTTATTAGTTTGCAAATAAAATAATAATATCCTTTAGTCATCTGCTTCACAATACACGCCGTGATGAGTGACGCCAGTAAATGCAATTTTTTTCAGATTTGGTAACATATTGTAGAATTTGATCGTCACACTCCTCTTAGTCCTGCTCTTTTCATTTTCCAGACCGGAAGGAAGTTACAACTACTTGAAGGATTAACGTAATGTTAACTCTATATTAAGTAATTAAAATAATAAATGTAACGCTTTCAGGCTTCACTAGGCGGAATCGATCCATAATGAAGTAGGGGAAGTAAAAACACTTGTGATTCCTTTTCGGCATTTTATTTTCTTGCACGACCCGGATTTCGAATACATAGCATCATCTTCTGTTCTCTACCATATTCAGGTTCAATTGCATAGTATCATCTTCAGGACCTGAAGTTTTTTAAAAGTGGAAATTGCAAATTTTTTGAACCTATTTCTTAGACCATAAGTTGTGTTCACCAAAGAGGGTTTGATAGACTTGTGGTTGAGGAACTAACCGCGTAATGATTCGGCACCCCATGCTAGGTTATTCGCGAATTCAGAATGGGTGAACGAACTTGTTTTCCTCTATCCGTTGTTGTCCCATTTGCACTCTGAAGTCTCCACGTCTAGTTTTAAAAAAAATAGATTTCTTTGAATGGAAATGAGGATAGAGATTCAGGCATGATGTGGTGCAGACGTTCCATGATGATTAGGAAACGAAAAGGCATGCGATTTTCGCT
This sequence comes from Rhinocypha anisoptera, assembly GCA_011762765.2. Lineage (NCBI taxonomy): Eukaryota > Metazoa > Arthropoda > Insecta > Odonata > Chlorocyphidae > Rhinocypha > Rhinocypha anisoptera. The sequence goes on along the minus strand of WURS02043660.1, from coordinate 3,710 downwards.
TAGTAAAACTTTTTAACCACGAAAACACCTTTGGGCGAAGGAATCGTTGAATCGCTTTGAGAAGGGGCAATTGTAAAAATTTTGTAAATGAACTCATGGTCGTAGAAATTCAAAGAATTTTAAAATATTTAAGGCACTTTGTTGGGACTCGAGTGTAAAAATGGAAGTGTTGGATACACAGTACCTTACAGACGCTCAGGATAAACGAGACTAGTCTTCCACTACGGTGCTTGCGCTATCAAGAGACCCTTAGTCTCTTAGCATTAGTCGGCTTGCAGGGTATTATGTAGATGTAGATCACCAAACATGCACTCCCACAGGCAGATGTTAGAAATTATTCACAGAAAAACAATTGCATGCAAATCATTCATGCAAAAAATATTCACATCATGCGGGAACAATGTCTAATTCTATATAATTAAGATGCTTATAAGAAATATACGCTACCTTTCCTAAATAATCCTGTGACCATCTACGTCTTCGTAATACCCTTCAGGCCTCCGCAAGGGCGTGTGGCAGGGGGTGAGTGAGCCATCGCCAGGCATGCATTACTACTTGCATATATTAGCTATAATTCACAAGGAGAGAAACTACTTTCATGTAAATATTTCATGGACAAAAGAAAATACATGTTATGGGGAAAAAATCAATTAACATTTAATTAAAAAACGTGAAAGATAATGACATATTACCATAATTGTTACCTCAGAGCTTGTGGTCATATTTATTTCGGTCTCTAATTGTTCGTGGAAAAAATTACATTTTATATCTTTCTTTCCGACCTTCTCTCTCTCTGATTTTATGTACGTGATCTAATCTACCGTAGTATGTTGGGACCAGTAATATATTTTAGATTTCTGCCTGCATAGTGATCTTCCTGCATATTAATTTTAACCGGTACTTCAACAAGTGGTTCCCAACCTAATTTCTCCAATATGCTTGTTGCACATGTCTATTGACCACGTGTAGTTTTATCTCAATCGTGCGAGGGAAAATGACATTTTAAATCGATCCCTTCTAAAAGTTAGGTTCGTTGATTCTTATTTACGGTGCATTTACTGCCACACGCCCTTGTGGCGGCTTGCAGGGTATTATGTAGATGTAAAGATTAAAACCAACGTCAACCGGTAGATTACTTTTCATCATCGTCATAGTTTCATGTTGATGATGATGTCGGTGTTGATGGGGACCCTAGTCCCATGGGAGGCCTGGGAGGAATTTCTATCTTCAGTTCGCTAAGGAAACACCGGATCTTATATAATAGATTTTCCTTACTGGATATTTTTGGATTTCCTTTTATCATACGATATTACGACAATGGACTGAAATCATTAGCAATGCTTAGGCAAGTACGGTCGACTAAGAAGTGTTATCGTAGAGCGTAGCGAGAACTGGGGTGAGAAAGGAGGTCGTTGGTGGCATTCTGCCTCGTTGAGGAATGGCATTATCTCAGCACGCGGAGACATTCAAGGCCGATCGTCCTCGCCTCAAAGTGTTTTACACGACGCGTTTTAGAGGTTCACTGCGAAGGACGCGAGCGTATCTTAAGATTGAGTGAGGGTTGGGTATTATCATCATTCATAATTGCCTATTCAATAGGAAAATTGATTTACTACAGCCAAGGTTGCATTTTCTAGGGATATATTAATGTGGTGGTTTCCCCATAGCCTTCCATATCGCAGTACTGGGGCCGATTCCGTGAACTTCACTCTCGCCCTCAGATGTGGCAGGTGATAGCAGTCCGATCATTTTGACCTGGGCCGTCAATGTCTTCTGGTGAAACTGCAGTCATTGCAGTAGGTGCTGGTGTCGAAATGTGGTGCAAATTCTCGAAGTGTGGTGAAAATTCAAACCGAGAAAATTTTTTCTCCATCATCTCCAAGCTTCGAACCCGTCACCCTCAGTTCCGTAGTCCAGAACGCTACACCTAGGTTACCTTCACAACTTTTCAATTACCAATTAATTCATCTCTATGGTTTTTACCATAGAGAGATTTATTAATACACAAAAGGGACCATTGGCGCTGGTTTCCTTGTGGCGTTTCCTTCAAGGGAGCTGCAAGTTGAACTCGTGGTGGCCGTGACGTACTTTGGAAAATGGCAGACTTAATGTTGTCTGTTTTCGGAAATCGGCGAAGAAAAAAATTACGAGTTAAAAGCGGAATGATTCACGGGATGCCATGGAACAAATGACATTATCTACAATACATTACATTTTTTTACCTATCCAAAATCGAAATGTCAGACAGGATGATTTCTAACGTAAAAAAATGTCGTGTATATGTGTCAGCCAAAGCCATTGCGTATTAATATATCCCTATGCTATTAATAAATCCCTACCTCTGCCCGCAGTACGGAGAGATTTCAAGGAGACGTCTCATTTTAATTTCCACTTCCCTCTCTGCACTCCCATTGGGCAAATAACAAAGGACGGGGAATTGCATCTTTAAGTAACTTATTAAACATACTGCAACTTTAAGTTAACTCATTTCCCGACGACGTCATAAACAATTCAGAATTTTTTTTCGGACGGTCACGTAAGTCGGGTCCTAAAGGTAGAGCCGTGTCGTTGCGGCCACATGTCTCTCTCTCTCCGTTGTTGCTCTTTACAAATCCTTATACGAGTACGTTGTCACACCCGTAGCACCCTTTATGTCACCCAGGAACTAACTTCTTTCTTAGCCTTCCTCCTCCTTTTATTCCTAGTACTTTTCCCTCCATTATATTGTATAGGAAGTTGATATGTCGCAGAACATGCCAAACAAATTTAATTTTACTTTTCCCAATCTCTTAAATTAAATTCCTCCCCACTTAATTTCCCTCAAAACTTCTAAATTAGTTTTCTTGTCCATCCATCTTGTTCTCGTTAGCCTTCTCCAAATCCACATTTCAATTGCTTCGGGAAAGGGACTGGGAGGGGCGACGGGGGTGATGGAATTGGTGGGGGGGAAGGGGGGAGGGGGAGGGGGGCGGAACATGATTCATATCGCTCGGATCGAATCCTCGGAATCGGTGCGCGCGGCCCTGGGGTTTCTCGGAAATCATTCTCCTCCACGCCCAAAAACCACCGGACTCCCCTTCATCCGCCCGCGCGTGAAATATTGGCAAGTTGAGAAATTTCGGGGTAGTATTCAACACGTTTGTCTTCTTCGGGTGAAAATTACTGTACGCACATCACTCGTTTTGCACGGGAATGGACTTGCGAACAAAGATTTTTCATCTATATTACGGAGGGTAAGTGATGGAAAGACGCTGAAGTCAAAATCATTCTTCTTCTCCTGAACGGTGATTCCTAGGACACAGATTTCCCGACGATCTCCTTGGTGGCAGTAACCAATTAAGAAAAGAAAAATTAATAATCCCATGCCTCTAGGATCTTTTTTAAGAAACTTAACTGACAAAAATGATGATTATATGAGCAGTTAAATCTTATAGGATACTTTGACACTGACAATAAATAGTGGTATTTTCGTTTACGAGGTGCATTCAAGTTATAAGACCTCCGATTTTTTTCTAACTAATTATTCACCTTCAACATAATAAAACTTGTGTTACTTCTCGACGTTATTTCTCTGCTGCCTTACACATTTTTCAACGTCGACGCCATGATTCTATGGCCGGGGTGAAGTCTTCTTTAGGAGTCTGTTTTGACCACTGGAAAAGCGCTGTGACGCTGTCGGTGTGCGAGGCCGAGATTGTTTTGGTTCGTTG
>WURS02043659.1:0-26210 GCA_011762765.2 Rhinocypha anisoptera | reverse complement strand
GCCCCTCGAGGAAGGCCGAGGGACAGATATATAGGGCAAATTATTAGAGACGTTAGAAGGAAGACCTACCAAGGAGCGAGAGAGTTGATAGGAAAGGATGGAGGGCTGCAGTCAACCAATCTTCGGATTGAAGTACTGATGATGATGATGCATATATTTATTTATTCGTGCGTGTGTAGCTCTATTAAAATACTTAACTGTTGCACATGGCGTTTCATCTTCTGCTTCTTTAGTTCGAGTCCCCCCGTGGCCCCGTAGTGTGGAATGGTACGGCGGCACCAGGCGTATTGATCCCGACGCGATTGTCGAGGGCATGGAGCAGCGTTACCGAGCAAGCGAAGATGGAATGGGCAAGTATATGTTGGAAATACGACCCTTGGAGGCCTGCGACGACGGAGAGTGGAAAGTGGTCGTGATGGCGGAGAACGGGGCTACTGCCGTCTCCAAGGCGCATATATGCATGTCCAGTGAGTATTTCTCTAAAGAATTGATGCCATCGCTTTAGTTTTTATCAAAATAATGTTGATTGGTCAATACAAAACATCAAGCTGTTTGAAGAGGCGAAGGCTATTCGGGTTCTCCACCGGGTCACTCTCTGCATCCCTGAGGATGACGGACGACTCGTCCATCGAAGCGTCGGCAGAAATGCAGAGAGTGACCCGGTGGAGAACCCGAATAGCCTTCACCAACGCAATACGCCTGGAAAACTTCCGTCCTTTCTGTTTGAAGAGTCTTGCGTATAAATCTACTGAAAAGTTGCATTGAATAAATAATAATTACTATTATGTTGGACTTGGCTGATATTGTAAGTGAACTCTGGGAAAGACATTCGGAATCAATGAAAACGAAATCCAGGAAAGGAAACTTTTGGTGGTTCTGTAATTAGCAAGAACAATTTATTCAATTGTTTCCATGTTTTCATTAATGATTGGTTAGGAGGATCTCACGCCAACTTCGGTACCTTCATAGTATCCCTTAAAGCGTTTGTACTTCCTACTCATAATATAAAAAGTTGTGACAAAGCGTAATAGACAAATTCATTTATAAACGTTTTGAACTTAATTTTGTTTTAGATGCAAAATTTTGGACAAACTCTCTGATCAGACATTTTGCTACAAACACATTGGAAAAAATACTGTACTACATTTTGTTTTGTCACCTGTCAAACACAAACCAAGTGTCGAACCTAGCTGTAGTTTCACACTTGCGTCGCCAGAAATACTAATGACGTACTGAAAGAATGATCTCAATTGACAAGATATAGCGCGACCAACAAAAATATTCTCTTTACTTTATGATCAGATCTCGTATATTGTAACCACTAGTATGTGCTCTTTCAAGATTTTACTATGACTACGTTCTCATTGAGTTATTTGACAGTTAATTATTTATAATATTCTTAATGCCTTAACCATTCTTATTTCCAATTTCAGTACCAAAGAATTACAGAAAACCTCGTTTTCTCGAAGCCCTGCGTGCTATCCTTTCAGAAGAGGGATTAGTTTCGTTCGAGTGTAAAGTTGTTGGATTTCCCACTCCGCACTTACATTGGTTTAAGGATGGCCACGAACTCAAGCCAGGTGACGTGTATCAGCTTACGGGTACAAATTCATTAGGTAAGTACCAATTTTTAAAATTTACAAACTGATTACTATCAACATTGATAATAGTAATTGTTCTTAAATAGAGACAACTTGACGCTCAGCAAACTGAGCAAGGTAAAAATGTAGTCAATGACATTCATTGTAGTATAACTATGATTTAACCCGAAGCCAATAACTATTCCTTCACTAGATTGCTTAAAAGTTATCACCTGTTTGCTTGGTTGTCATTTTTGGTTGACAATAATTTAATGAATTGTTTTCACAGTAGGCTAATTTACGGCCATGACTGATTCTCTTGGTGTGCCACTGACTTGGCTGGCATTATATGATGAATTTCATCACTCTTTATTCAGAGATACAGCTCCTAAACTGAATAAATTCAAAAAAGTACCACTTTATTTGATTTATATGGATTTTTTTCATAACACCCAATTTTAATATCCAAGTCATTGAAACTGTTGTTTTTTTTCATACGTACATTCGAAAACGTACCTCTCTGATCCACAATTTCTCAGATATGATATCCTAAGCAATCCAACGGCTAAAATCTAAGTGAATTTGGAATTATTTCCTCTGTAAACACTCATTTATTTCAAAATTGAAAAGATCTCTTTGGATTCATGTACGAGTTTAGTTGACGGTCTTTCAGAGAATACGTTCCTTACCGGCCTCAGGCTAAATATTACCTGCTACTATTTTTTCCCCTCCTCAAAATTAGAGTCACTGTCTCTTTTTTGACGCACAAAGACATCCGACATGTTTTGTACAAGTTTTCTTTGTAGGAAGGCAGAAAACAGGTTGATGGGAGGACGTCTTGAAATCTGATACCATGGAAATCACAAATTTTTTTTGGGACTGACTTTTGACACTAGAGGGAGTATTTCTGAACCTCCTAAGTTAATTCTTAAAGGGTCCACCAGGGCAAGTCTTTGGCGTTAATTGGAAAAAAACAGATTTCAAGATTCACACGAAGAATGTAGAATGAAGTTGGTTGAAAGAATTTTGGGTTTATTTTTAACTCGGGATAAAATATATGGCAAAAGTAAATTTTTTTGACCCAAATAATCTGCCGGTGGCTAACCGGTATGAAGTTCTTTCATGCGTTTCTTTTTTTCATCACTAATTGAGGACTGTTTTACAATCTAGACAATAGCCATAACCTAGTTATCCTTAGTAACTTAGTCTCCATAAGAATGAGATGCATAATCTGTGTACCGTTTTCATTTCAAACTGCGCAAACTGTTCTCTAAGCCATAAACTTGCCTTGCTGATATCTCTTATCATGAACTCATGAATAATCCTGAAGTGAATTATTTCAGTTTTTCAAGTAAACCTAAACTCTTTACATCACCGTGGTGTCTCTTTGCAACACTTTCCCCCCATAGATTTCACCCATTTATAGAAGTGTACCTAGAACTATTTCCAACACGGTCTTTTCTAAAATGTCTAGCATCAACGTGACCTTCTTCTTTCCACATCTTTTTGCGAGTGCAGTCTCTTTGGCAGCCATTAGAATTACAACTTCATTGCTTTTCGCTGTCTAGCCATTTAATTTCGATATCTTTAGCAGCACCAAATTCCCTTCGCTTCCAGTCTTTTTCATCTTCTGATCATCAGCCGGAACCATCAGACAGGCAAAATACTTGACCCATTGGCTTGATCACAATGACGGATTGGGTCCTCGAAGCTTAGGATAAAAACCATCTCATCTGTTGGAATACCCGTAAAGAATTCATAAAGAGTATTTTTTAATGAACCGCCTTCTGAAACACATAAATTATAGTGCAAAATGCATACTTTTGTATATATATAAGGCATCAACTTGCCTTATATAATCTTTATGTTATGTTATAGATGTTAATCTCTCAACACTTCATTGAATATTCATTGCCTTCAATAAGATAAAAGCATTTCCAAAAGAATTATAGCTTTCAGCATTTCATTATTAACTTATCTCTAACGCTCTAAGAAACTAACAATCACTCAATAACAGGGAAATCTTATTAAAACCATCACTCTAAGAGAAACACTAGGTAATTCTATACAAATACCTAGTGTATCTCTTACTCCAATATGCTGAGCAAATTCCACAAAGTTACGCCTGAGACAATAACTTTCAGGGAAGTAATCTTTTGCTTGTAAGTGTGGTTTTCTTTTCGTGCAAAGATCGTTGTTTTAATTATTACTTTTACTACCGCATTTTCCGGCGTACAGGACTTACTCCTTCACCTCGAAATACGCATAAAATATGGAGTGCGTATTATGCGCCGGAACTAAATTTTTTAGATGAAAGTAGTTGAAATTCTTAATAAAGAGTATAAAAAAGGGCGAACATCTTGTATGCCGCTGCATCCTACACGCCGAAAAAGTCGGCAGGTATGTTTGCACTCGGTTTTTGTGAATAATTTCTTCATTTCCTTCTTCGATAACTTAATCGAGACTTTCCAAATGTAATGTGATATTACTTGAATACTCTTCCATTTACGTGATTGATGCTCATTTTAATTTTGATGCAGTATCCTATACGCCACTCCGTCAGTCCCAGCGCCGTTAATGCCCACTGGATCGAAATTTAACACGAAGGGCCACTTAAGAGGTGCCACTTAAGACCCACTCAATCGCCGTTGTCGTTCCAGGATCTTACTCGTGCATAGCGCGGAACTGCATGGGAGAGGCAAGTAGCAGCGCCGAACTGACGGTGGAGGACATTCGAGCACAGCTGGATGAAGAGGAACGGCGGGCCCTCATCTCTGGCGACGACCAACCTCCAAAATTTACTCGAGGTCTCGCTTCCTGCGAAGCGAAAATAAACGAAAATTTCCGACTTTCTGTTCAAGGTAAGAGAGGAGAATGGTTTTTTCAACTCCACCAAAAGTAGTCGATTGAATATTAAAGCACAAAAATAAAATATTCATGTAAAAGGCTCCCCCTAGTGTTTATATCAATGTACTCCAATTGCTTAGAACGTGATATAATTTTTTCGGACAGGTCGATGAAGAATAGTGTCTCGGAAGATGCTAAGAATGCTCTTTTCCGTTTGAAAAAAATGTAATTCGATTCTCATAAAGACTTTTTATGCTCACCCATATCTCTTCGTAAAGATTTGCTTTTTCGCAGACGGAGAAAAGGTTCCAATTGTTTTTTTTCTCTTTATGATGTCTGATGTACATGTTTTTAAAGCATAAACTCCCACGAAAGTTTATGAAATCATTCTTTCTTTTTTGTTGACATTTATAAGGGACACTATTATCGCCAATATTAGATCTCCATTGAAATTGCTATCCATACCCAACTATTGAACCCAATTTTTAACATTTTTCCAGATTCACGTAACGTATATAATATGGGAGAAGAGCGAAAAGAGCAATAGTGTCTTAATATTGAGTGTGTCCATTTAAATCTTATTCCGTCCTTGTATGTTTTTTGCGTGGGAAACGTTTTCTGTTAATATACATTTTGCGAGTCCATAGGATTAGTACGACATTAGCTGCTTAACTTATGGCTAATTGGAACATCTGATTCAATTCTCTTGATTGTTTTTATTAACCAGGATGCTGAAAAATTTACATGAATTATCAAAATTTATGAATTTTTGGAAGTAACCGTACTGTAAACGACAATACAGTAATTTCATGTATGTCGTATTTATTGATATGTTATTTGATTTTCTAATCTTTTCTCTCATTTTTTTGCAATTTCAGTAACAGTTTCACCAGAACCCAAAATATCTTGGTACCGAGATGACATACTGGTAGAGGAATCAACGAAATACCGCTTGTCAAAAGATCTCCTGGGTTCTTTTCATCTCGATATCAACCCCGTTGAGATTGAGGATCAGGTGAGTAAATTCAGGCAGAACATTTTCATTTTCAGAAAGAAAAAAAATTGCAACTGAAAAAATACCATTGGACTAGTGAATTATGTGTTTTAAGATTTTGGCGTTTTTACTTTCCCACCAATGGTTTTTTAACAGCTTTTTCATGTAGAAATGAGTAACATATTTAATATACTCGTAATAGCACTCTAGATGAAAAAATAGCGAAAGACTCAATCACTATGAGGTCACCGTACGTGGAAAAGGCTGAAGATCTGACGTTGATCATGGCTGGCTATTGTTCTCATGTTACGTAAAAAGTTTCCAATAGCAAAACAGGTCATTATAGTTACCAAAACCGTCGAGGGTCTACATCTACATAATACCCCGTGTAAAGGACATTAAATTTCTCTTGGTTGAGCGTAAAGCCATTGAAAGCAATGGAAATCATTATTAATCTCCCAGGGTTCTCATGAGTGCCTTCAGATGAAAGAATATAACGGCTATAATGCCGATGTATTTCAGGAGTACGAAAATGATGGTAAACACGGAAAAGTTAAATTATGAAATATGAAAAAAGTATTGATGAATTTTATTTATTTAATAAATGAGATTATAAGAAGCAATAGTTTTTATCTAGATAAGAATAGAGATTGAGATTTTCTTATTTAGTCACCTTGTACTGTCAACATAGATTATTAAATGTATGATTGCATTGTAGGAATGCGTTACAGAGATCTAGATCGTTACTTAACAATAACACTCATTCTACTCAGAAATCAACTTATACCCGTTAATTGCATGAAGGATCGTAATTATTTACAGCCAGTTCGACAGCAAGGGTAAACTGAAAAAATACTAACAAATACTTCTTTTTATTGTAGGCTGAATGGAAGTGTGTGGCCATTAATGAAAACGGAGAGAGCATAACATCATGCTTCGTCCGCCTCATCATCCCTCGACAGTACAGAAAACCAAGGTTCCTCGAATGCTTGAGGGCTATCCTTTCTGATGAGGGTGCCGTTAATCTGGAGTGCAAGGTGAGGACAACGCCCTTTAGCGATGAAGTCAATTGGACTAGAATGGAATCACATATAAAGTTATTGTAAGATTCAGGTTTCCTCAACAAGTTAAGGACGTTAATCCACGCTGACAAAGCCCTACTATCTTTTTACGATCATCATTTTTAAATTTAAACTTGTTAAATAAAAAAGTCCCTATTGTTTTCCGAAATTATATTAAAGATTTAGTAAAAGGGGTCACAAAATACACCATATTTACCAGTATATGTAAAATTGTAAATCACTGCAGGTGATTGGAGTGCCACAACCGACTCTGACTTGGTACAAGGATGGAAAGGAATTGAAGGCTGGGGATATTCACCGAATAACATCAGGGTCCGGGGCAGATGGCACTTGTTGCCTCGGAACATACACTTGCGAGGCTAGGAACTGCATGGGAGTAGTGGCATCATCTGCCTCTCTCTTAGGATTTGAAGGTATGTGGAGAGATATTTAATCCTTTTAACTTTTTAAGCCTTTATGTTGACACCGATTTTTACCTTTTACGCCGAAAATGATTCGGGACCAGATCGTTTAAGGAATTCAACTTTATTTCCATTCGTTGGTACATTTTGTTCCAGAGAAACTGTCTGCGGTTATCTCTCTGATGCTCCTTTATTATAATTTTGCTCTATACTTTTTGGCTGGTTAAGTGGACCGTCCTTCCGTCGTTGAACCAGTAGCTTCCTTGGCTGCCTAATTTAGAATTAGAGGAAGACACGAGAACGCATTGGAGAATACGGCTCAATACATTGACTACTTTAGCATTGCATTATTGTTGTCGAAATATTTTCTCTTCGTGCTTTTCTCTCATGCCATTTAAAACATCAGTAGCCTCTTTAGAATGACTTCTGTATATTTATATGTATATGCTTTTTCGATTGAAAATTTATATATATTCTTAGACTGATATGTGTAACAAGCATAGACCCACATTTGTTTTTGCAGTATCCTGTTTAAGGCGTCCGTTAGATGTCAAGTTTTTCAGTTAATATATTTCGAGTTGAAGTCTTTTCGGATTACACTGAATGAAAATTTTGAGAAATGTTTTGATTTTTTCTTATAACATTTCATCTTTGCCTGTCATTTTTCATTCTTTTCTATATTAAACTTGATCTATAATTAAACATTTATTAATATTCCGGTCAAATATAATTGTCATAATCATAGAAGGACGAATTTCGTCGATAACAGTGTTTTTTGTTTATATGACATTTTGATGACTGACTGGTATTTTTGATATCGCATAGAGCTTGTTCTTAATGAGCAAAATACCAGTATACGCATTTAGTTGAGGTCGTGGGATAGTATAAGGTAGCATAAAAACTGAGCTTAATTTCACTGATATTATATCAATTTAACCCTAATGAATTATAGTTTCAGGCTTAATTTGGTGAAAGAAACTCATGAAAAAATTAAAAAGTAGCCCTTTTCCACAGAAGAAACACTTTACTAGGACGCACGTTTAGACTCACTAAGCCATCATCATGCAAAAGACCGTCTTGTACGTGGTGAGGCCTGAATGAGTCAAAGCTCGGGTCGTAGTGAAGTGTTTATTTTGTGGAAAAGTGCTACGTTTTTATTTTATTAATCCTAAAGGCATTATTTTTAAAGACCATTTATTGAGGAATTCCAAGAGTCCTTGAAATATTATTTATTTGATAAAATTTCCTCGTAAAACAATATTCCTCATTCTCCTCATTTGTTTGCCTTGAAATGTATTGATTGATATATTTTACGAGATGCCTGGACTGGCATAGTCATCAATTTGCAACTCAGTCTTCTCTCTTAATTTTTGATAACTTTTCTTCAACTCCCTGTCAGAGAGGGCCACAGTCAAAGGTGCCGCCGGAGTAGGCGCACAACAAGCTCCGGAAGGACCTCGCATTGCGCGGTATCCTTCCCTCTCGACGATTCACGAGGAACGTACATCCCAAATGCACGATTCACAGCCATCGGCCTCCATGGCGACAGCCATCGGCGACGAAGACGAGGCCGAAGAAGACGGGAGAGCCGAGGTCAGCTTCTCGTTCGACGGAAGGGAGGTGTCCGTGTCATTGTACGAGACTCCCGATCTCACCGAGGAGGAGGCATTGCAGATCGTGGAAATGTTTGCGGAGGAGCTTTCGGAACATGTTTCCGGTGGGTATTCTTATGTTTCCGGTCATAACGAGTCTGCTTTATAACTCACATACGTAAACTTATATGCATGTATTTCTCCAATTATTATTATATTGTGTCGTAGTTAATTACGATGAATACAAGTAAAAAGGCGAATTAACTTTTTTTTAACTAAGAAAATGTTTGCATATCCTCTTTCATGTTGATTATGATTGGCACTCCTCAATATCAAGACCAAGACATTTGCTCTATTAATTCTAGTTTAAATGTGGATTGCCAGTTGTTGATTTAGTTGTAAAACGGAATAAATATTTATTAATTTCTTAAAAATGTCAATATTGAAGCTGGTCATTGATAACTGGTATTCAAAGAGAATTTTACGTATCATTAAGTCATAATAATATTTTTTCATTATCTGAAATATTAGCTATTTCACTATTTCAGAGCACAATGTGGTTGAGCTCCCATCTCTGAGATTTGTCAAGGAGTCGTCAGCTTCTGGTAACGTTCTCATGGAAGCTGTAGTAATAGACGTCCCGGGACCCATGGAGGACACGGTAGCAACCGACGTAGTTGGAGACCTGAAGACGGAGGCTGATATGGACGAATTTTCTATGGCCGAGGAAATACTGTCTTCCTCCGGGCGTACTCTGGCTTCACCGTCAACACTTCCAACTTCTCCCGCCTCTCCTGTGTCTCCTTCCTTACGCGATCCCTTCGATGCTGCGTTTCTGGAGAGAGCTCTCGCGCCAACTGTTCCATATTGGAAACCGGACTCTGAAGAAGAGGCTGATGTGCGACCTAAGAGTTCTGATGACGCCAGCTTTCACACAGCTTCCCAAATGACGAAAGAGAGAATGGCAGCTGCAGCAAAAAAACTTTCTGATTCTCTGAAGGCGGCGGAGGAGTCTACTCTGGATGATGACGACGAAGGAACATTTGTCAGTGCTCACGGCAGTTTCGGAAAAGGGAAAGAGGAAATAGCGTTCCAAGTACAGGCTTTGGAAGAAATCGGCGATGTAAAGAGAGAATCGTATTTAGAGACAAGTTTTGGTTTGGAGGACGGAAAAGAAAAAGATTTTGCGAGAGATAAGAAAAGAAAGGCTGAGGAAGTCGATGGGGCGCAACTCCACAAGACAGCAAAGTCTTCCACTGGAGGTAGATTGAAGTTAGAGGAAAAGATGGGTGCCGAAGAGGAAGCGTCATATCATCCGGCGTCCTTTTCCGAACTAAGTTCCAGGTCGGAATTAAAGACACAAGCGAAGCGTGCCTTTGAGACCCATGTTGGTATGGCGATAGAAGAACAGCTGGCACTTGAAGGTGGATTGGAAAGTCTTTCTGAAAAGGAGCCATTGTCTCTCTTGAAGACAAGAGCAGACCCTTATCTTACATCCCAGATGGGCGTGGCAACACTAGAGCAACAGGGCTTACTAGAAGGGACATCAGAGCGTTCCTTTAAAACTGGCTTATCAGAGGGTAAAGCTCAGGCGAAGGCAGAGCTTGTATCTCAGAGAGGAGTAGCTGTGTTAGAACAGCAAGATGTTTTAGAGGCGTTGTCCGAAAAATCCTCAATGGAAAACGTGTCACTCTTAAAGACAGAAGCAAAAGCAGGATTAGCTTCACAAATGGGCGTTGCTGTTGCTGAAAAACAGGATTTACTCGATGACAGGGGAAAATCAATGGCTGAAATCACACATCTTTCGAAAAAGGGCGTGGCAGCAAAAGTTGCCTATGAATCTCAGAGAGCTCATGCTGCTGCAATGGAGGAACATGGTCAGGTAGACGTCTCTGCTGAGCCAATGTCGGAATCTGATTCACTATGGCAACTGGAAACATTAGCTAGTCAAGAGGAGGTATCTGGTTTAGGAGTAGCGGTGGCAGAGCAACAGGCCACATTGGAAGCGAATGCAGAGCCTATGGATGTATCTGACGGAATATTGGGAGCGAAAACAGTTGCACATAGCATTCTAGAATCTCGAAGATTGTTAGCAGTTGGTGGAGAACAAGAGGTGATGGAAGTGGGAGCTGAAAGTATGGCAGAGTGGAGCCTATCCGCTGATAATAAGACGCAAGCAAGGTCCGCGAAAGAGGCGGACAGGGGAGTGGCAGTGGTGGAACAGCAGGCTCTTCTGGAGGCGGATTTGGAAGACATGTCAACCCTTGCATCTATATCGCCGTTGCAAACTTTTGCGAAAGGAGAGCAAGTATCCCCTCGTGGTATAGCAACTACAGAGCATCATGCTGTTTTGGAAGCTGGGGGGGATACACTTTCTGACAAGACTTCGATATCACAATTAGAATATCATGCTTATTCAACTGAAGAGTCTGCTCGAGGCATTGGGGTGAAGGAAGAACAGGCATTACTTGAGGGTGGACTAAAATCCATGGCTGAGCTTAGGTCCCTATCTCAGCAAGAGACGAAAGGATTACTTGGGCAGGAACCTGCCAGGGAGGTAGCAACTGTAGAGCAACAAGCAATGGTTGAAGAAGGTGTAGACATTTCTAACATTAGTGGTATTTCAAAGCTTCAAACACAGGCACAATCGAAAGAAGTAATGTCTGGAAAGGTACTAGCAGTTGCAGAAGAAGCGGATGTAGTTGAGGTAGGGGCCGATACGCTGTCAGATCAAAGCTCGCTTACCGGTTTAGAAACTCTTGCACAAGGACTAATTGAGTCAGAAAAAGTTTATGCTACAATAAATCGGCAAGAAGTTAAAATGCACGAGGCTAAGATCTGTTCCATTGCAGAAGTGGTGACTAACGTAGAAGCATTTGTTAAAGGTGTTGAAAAATCAGTTAAAAGTCTATCCTCTGTTTTACCTTTGGCGTTAATGGAGGCGAAATCATTTATCATTCCTGAAGAGGATGCAACGCAGAAAATTGAAACTCTGGCCAAGAGTTTATTGAATGCGGCTCATGATGTTGAAGCATTTCTTCTAGTGGCTGCTGAAGACTCTGATGCCACTTCTTTATCTAATACTACTACTATAATAAGGCTGGATTCCTTAGTCAAAGCGGTGGAACAATCGGCGTCATCGTTATCCTTTGGTGAAAAAGCAACTTCTTCGGGATCCACTACGAGCAGAAGTTCCCTAGGTACATTGCAACTCCTGGCCAAGGAAGCACAGGAATCATTGAAAGGAATGGGGAAATTATTGAAAGACATACCTACGGGTACCTCAGTCAATATGATGATGACGGAAAATACTTCAAGAAATCTGATGTCAATCGGAGAAAGCTTGAAAATGTCGGCGAAGGAATTAGCGGAAGCTCTTCAGCATGGAAAAGATGCCGATTTTGGTTTATCAACGGATACCACTGATTCATCCCGCTTGACTGAACAACTTCCAAGCAAAGAGTATTTGGAAAAAGAAGCCGATGTTTTGGAAAAAGCTACATCTAAACCTGAACAGGGAAGTCAAATTATTATGGAATCCATTCCCAGTTCTGGACTCAGTTCAGTCGCTAATGCCGTTGAGAAGTCATCACAGATTTTGGAATCGTCAATACATTCATTCTCGTCAGCTTTAGATCCCGATATTGCGGAGGATTATATATCAATTCCAGAAGTTATTGCCATTGCAAAGTCAGTGGATGAGTCAGCTAAAGGCGTAGCTTCAGTAATCCATCGTGCACTAATGGAAAATGAATCGGAAAACGATTTGGATGTAGCGACAATAGCTCATTTGGAAGCTCATGCTATGGTTGTAGAAGAGTCCTCTAGAAACTTGGCGGCCGTTTATAGAAAAGCTGTCTTGGAAGTCCGGGGACAAGATTATAGTAAGAATGTAGTAGATGTAGGTAAAAGTGTGAAAGAAGCAGTAGCTACGGTTGGAAATGCTTTAAATCAAGTGGTCTCTACCGCCGACGTAAGTACAGTCATGAAAAAGTATTGCATTTTGAAACTAAAAAATCTCGTAAAAGATTTAAATGAAGTTTCTTCAAAGTTATCTTCATTAGTTGAGAAACCTGAAGGGCGAAAAGAAGTGGGTTCTTCTCCTGAAAGAACAGAGAAATTAGAAAAGCTATCTCACAAAATACAAAAGTCTGCGAAATGTTTGTGTACAGTAATGCAACATGCAGTTATGAAAGCGAAGGATCACCCAGTAGGGGACCAACATTTTATTGCACAAATGGCTGCTGTCGCACAAAATATTTTGGATTCATCCGAGAGTGCGAGGAATTTAATGCTCTATTCTGCAAGTGAAAGTGGCCTCGAAGCTCATTTAGATGAGATTGGAATTGCTCACATCATGAAATTTGCTCAGACTATCGATGAATCAGCGGTTAAAATGAGTAGCGTTTTAGAAAAGACTGTCATACAGGAAGAAAGAATTGATTTAACAGATATTACAACAATGTCTAGAATGGAAGCTCTCGCAACGAGTGTTAATCTATCAGCCAAAGAAGCGGCCACTGTGTTACAGCACACAGTCATTGATGCGGAAGAGGATGCAGCGCAGAAACCATTTATATCTCAATTAATTGCTGTTGCTCAAGAGGTTAAGGCGTCTTCCAAGCATATTGCTGCAGTGATTGAAGGAGCTGTTCAGGTCGCAGATGTAAGTACGGTACTAAAGAAGTATTCCGTTCTAAAACTAGAAAATATTGCCAAGAGTATCGAAGAATCTGCTGTTAAAGTTGCGTCTGTTTTAGAACTAACTGGAGAGGAAGTCCCAGCGACTGAAAAAATGTCCATTTTTAAGGTTGAGCAAGCAACAGAGGGAATAGAAGAAAGTAGAAAATGCATTGCTAGCGCTCTTGAGCAAACGGTATTCGAGACAGGTCCTCAAACTATCCCAGAAGCGAGCCCACTATTCAATCTAATTACTTTAGCAAAAACTATGGATGAATCGGCGAAGGTGGTGGCCACAGTACTTAAGACTGCTTCTCTAGAAGCAGATGCTAGGCAGTTTATGGAAGAAAGCTCAATGGCACAATTAGTAAAGCTGGCGGAAAATGTTGATAGAACAACTAGAGATATTGCTACTATTCTTAATCAGGCTGTATTGGAAAGTGAAGAATCAACCATGTCGGAGCAGGAATCTGTTTCTCAGCTCACATGTCTAGCGCATAATGTTGAAGAATCGGCGAAAGTCGCAGCCACCGTTCTAGAAAAAGCCACGTTAGAGAGGGAAAAATCTTTTATTGGCAATGAAGAGTGTCTGGTAAAAATTGTAGATGTGGCTAAAAATCTTCATTCATCTGCAACATGTGTAGCAACAGTTCTTCAACAAGCGGTTTTAGAGGCAGATGCTAGTACTTTATCTGACGAAAATTCTGTCGCTGTATTAGAAACCATTTCTAAGAGCATATGTGAAACTGCTAGGAATGTATCCACTGTAATTGACGAAACGGTGAGTGAAATTCAGCAGAAACCTTCTCTAAAAGATTCACAAGCTGGTAGAATAAATGCTGCAGCACTTAGAATGGAAGAGTCTGCCAATGGTGTTGCCTCATTAATAGAGGAAACAGTCTCAGAATTAGGCCCCTCCGTAACGGACAAAGGATCAATAAGTGAATTACTTACACTCGCTAAAAATGTTGGTGAGTCTGCAAAAGGAGTAGCTACAGTGATGAGTCACACTGTTTTACAAGTTGAAGGTGGACCGCTTGATGAAGAAAAAACGAGAGACAAATTGCTATCACTTGCAAATAATATTGATGAGTCTGCCAAAGGAGTGGCTATTATTTTGAATCAGGCTGTAGTAGAGCCGGACTCGTTGTCAGTTGCTGATGACAATTCAATTTCTAGGCTTAAAGCGTTAGCAAAAAATGTTGATGCTTCAGCGAAAAGTGTTGCTAGCGTTCTTCAGCATGTAATCCTTGAAGCAGACTCTTCGTCCTCCCATGATAAGGATTCCATTTCTAAGCTAACCACGGTCGCTCAAAGCGTGGAAGAGTCAGCAAAATCTGTAGCTAGTGTAATTCAGCAAACTGTCGCAGAAGCAATTTCGGACAACACGTCAACCAAATTGTCAATTGCTCAACTGGAAAGAATTGCAAGAAATGCCTCTGATTCAGCTAAAGCTGTTTCTGTCGTCCTGGAGCAGCCAGTCCAAGAACCAATAAGTGAAGTTGTTACCATGGATGGTACGAGCGTTAACTTAGATAATCTCGCTCAGAGAGTAAACGACTCAGCTAAGGGTGTGGCCACGGTTCTCCAGGAAGTAGTCATGGAAACCGAGAATGTGAGTGTTGTAGATAAGATTAAGTTATCACAATTAGTTAGTCTTGCTCTATGCGTGGAGGAATCTGCAAAAGGAGTTGCCAGTGTACTCTACCAAACACTTAACGAAGAAGTTAGTACTTTTCCGGCAAAGACTTCATATCCTCCATTAGAAGCCCTAGCAAAAAGTGTTGAAGAATCTGCTAAAGGAGTGGCCTTGGTGCTTCAGCAAGTAATTGTAGAACCAGATGTAATATCTCTCTCTGAAAAAAATGCTGTGTCCCAGCTTCAAGCCTTAGCAAAATATGTTGAAGAATCTGCTAAGAGCGTGGCAACAGTAGTTCAGAATACCATGGTTGAAGCTGACGTTACATCTATTTCGGAACGGCCATCTTTATCAAGTCTGGTTGCTGTTGCCATGAACTTAGAAGAATCAGCGAAAGGAGTTGCAACCATAATCCAAGAAGCTGTGCTAGAGGCAGATAGTGGAAGCATCTCGGAAAAGACTTCGATTTCTCATCTTAAAACTCTCGCAGAAACTGCTGCTGAATCTGCTCGAACAGTTGCTTCTGTACTTCAAGAAGTTGTTTTTGAACCTGTTACGGAGAGTATTTCTGAAAAACCCTCACTCTCTAAGCTCACTTCTTTTGTCGAAGGGAAAGAAGAGATAGCTAAAGCTGTAGCTACGGTAATGGATACAGCTACTCTTGAAGATACGAAATCACTATCTCAAAATGAGCCTATAAGCAAACTCATGACAAAAGCTGGTATTGCAGAGGCTTCAGAGAAAGGTCTGGCTTTATTAGAGCAGCAGGCAGTATTGGAAGCGGAGGATAGTACATTATCCGATAAAACATTAGTATCTCAGTTGGAATCCATATCCCCCGAAATTGTAAGTCAACAGAAGGACGTTGCTATTGCGGAACAGCAAGTTCTACTTGAGCCTTCTATGGTCACAAATTTGGAAAAGGAAACCTTCGATGCCAGTATGACCACTCATGCAAGAGAGGCAAACATATCACTTTTGGGAGTGGCTCAAGCCGAAATGCAGATTCCTCTAGAACCAGGGTTGGATTCTCTCTCGGGAATGTCGACCTTGGAATCTGCTGAAACATTGACTTACCAACCATCACTAGCGGTAGCGGAAGCAAGGGAAGCTGGTACATTGCAAGCAGGAGTAATGGACTTGCCTCAATTGCCAAGTGAAAGAACTACAGCAGAATTAAAAGAAGTTTCCGAAAAATTAGCTTTTGCTACTGTAGAGGAGAAACGTTTAGCCTTACAGGCAGGAATCGTACAAGAACTGGATGATGGAGCGGAGGGAGTTAAATCAATTGGGACACCTGCAGAGGCGGCTCTCTCTGCCGTACTCCAAGAAGTACAGTCCGATGGGTTGATGAAAGCCCTGAAAACGTCTGCACCTGAGACCAGAGTCGAGAGTACAACCATTGCATCGACGGAAACCTCAGAAACGGATGATTTAGAGTTTCTCTCCGCCGCAGATAGCGTCGAAGCGGTACCAGTCGTGAGAAAAGGCTCGCTCCAAAGCTTTGCCTCAGTCAAGGGAAAAATACAAGAATTTCTTTCTGCAGCAGACACACTGTCACAGGTAGAGAGTATAGAGAGGATTGAAGGTCAAGGAAATATAGAGGAGGAAGAGGATGTGACTCTACATGAAGATGATAACGAATTAGAGGAGCTTGTTGAAGATCTAGCCGAAGAATTTATTTCTTCCGCTACATCTGGTTTTGCTAAGGAAAAGGAAGAAAAGCAAGTGGTAAAACGAGAAAAGATTAAGTTAACAGAAGGGTCATCTGAAATGTCACAAGAATTGGCGATTGAAGAGAGCGGCTCAGCACTTGAAGTAGCTCTGGCGTCCGAAGAACCTGGCTTGTCAGAAGATATCAACAGGGATGCGATAGAAGCTGTGAAAAAACGCCTTTCGCTGGCCGAAGAAGGAGAGGATAAAGAATTAGTGAAGCTGGAAAGAATCGAGGAGGCACAAGAGGGCAAAAAGAAAGAGAAAGGAAAGTATCTCTTAACAGAAAAGGAAGATATCACAATGGAGGAGAAGCAGGATGAATATTTGGAAAAGAAGAAAACGTTGAAGAAGGAGTATATAAAGAAGGAGGAAGACCAAAAGGAAGTAGGACAAACGTTACAAGAAAAGGCGAAGAAAAAAGAAGAGGAAAAGAAGGAAGAGAAAAAACAGGATAAAGAGGAGAAGGAAAAACTAGAAGCTGAAGAAAAGAAAAAGGAGGTAGAGGAAGAGAAGAAAGATGGGGAGGTAAAGGACAATAAGAGACTGGAAGTGGATAGAAAGAAAAAGGAAGAGGAGGAAAACAAAAAGGAGGAAGAGAGAAAGGAAAAGGAAGATAAGGAAAGATTAGAAGCGGAGAAAAAGCAAAAGGAGAAAGAGGAAAAGGAGGTGGAGAGAAAGAAAAAGGAAAAGGAAGAGAAGGAAAAACTGGAGGCCGCGAAGAAGAAAAAGGAAGAAGAGGAAAAGAAAAAGGAGGAGGAGAGAATGAAGAAAGAGAAAGAAGAGAAGGAGAAATTGGAAGCTGAGAAGAAGAAAAAGGAAGAAGAGGAAAAGATGAAAGAGGAGGAAATAAAAAGGAAAGAAAAAGAAGAGAAAGAAAGGTTGGAAGCGGAGAAAAAGAAAAAGGAAGAAGAAGAGAAGAAGAAGGACGAGGAAAGAAAGAAAAAGGAGAAGGAAGAGAAGGAGAAATTGGAAGCGGAGAAGAAGAAAAAGGAGAAGGAAGAGAAGGAGAAATTGGAAGCAGAGAAGAAGAAAAAGGAAGAAGAGGAAAAGAAGAAAGAGGAGGAAAGAAAAAAGAAAGAAAAAGAAGAGAAGGAAAGGATAGAAGCGGAGAAAAAGAAAAAGGAGGAAGAAGAGGAGAAGAAGAAGGAGGACGAAAGAAAGAAAAAAGAGAAAGAAGAGAAGGAGAAGTTAGAAGCGGAAAAGAAGAAAAAGGAAGAAGAGGAAAAGATGAAAGAGGAGGAAAGAAAGAAGAAAGAGAAAGAAGAGAAGGAAAGGTTGGAAGCGGAGAAAAAGAAAAAGGAAGAAGAAGAGAAGAAGAAGGAGGAGGAAAGAAAGAAAAAGGAGAATGAAGAGAAAGAAAGGTTAGAAGCGGAGAAAAAGAAAAAAGAGGAAGAAGAAGAGAAGGAGAAGGAAATAAAGAGAAAAGAGAAAGAAGAGAAGGAGAAGTTAGAAGCGGAAAAGAAGAAAAAGGAAGTAGAGGAAAAGAAAAAGGAGGAGGAAAGAAAGAAAAAGGAGAAGGATGAGAACGAAAAAATAGAGGCCGAGAAGAAGAAAAAGGAAGAAGAGGACAAAAAGAAAGAGGACGAGAAGAAGAAGAAAGAGAAAGAAAGGATAGATGCAGAGAAAAAGAAAAAGGAAGAAGAAAAGAAGGAAGAGGAAATAAAGAAAAAGGAGAAGGAAGAGAAGGAGAAAATAGAGGCTGAGAAGAAGAAAAAGGAAGAAGAGGAAAAGAAGAAAGAGGAAGATAAAAAGAAGAAAGAGAAGGAAAGGTTAGAATCGGAGAAAAAGAAAGAGGAGGAGAGAAAAAAGAAAGAGAAGGAGATATTGGAAGCGGGGAAAAAGGAACAAGAAGAAAAGAAAAAGGAGGAGGAGAGGAAAAAGAAAGAAAAGGAAGATAAGGATAAAATAGAAGCTGATAAAAAGAAAAAGGAACAGGAGGAAAAGAAGAAAGAAAAGGAAAAAAGTGATAAGTTAGAGGATGAGAAGAAGAAACAAGAAGGGGAAAAGAAAAAGGAGAAGGAAGAGAAATTATCGTCTGAGAAGAAAAAGAAGAAGGAAGAAGAGGAAAAGATACGTGATTCGACGACCGGTACCAAGTTAAAAGGAGAAGAAATTCAAAAGGAGGATGAGAAAGACAAATCTGAAATTGAGAATAAAGATAACTTTCAGGATGGAGTGAAGAACGAATTGCCGCAGAAGGAAAAGGTGGACGAAACCACCAAAGGAGTTGAAAAGATAAAGGTGAAAAAGAATGGCGTAAAGAAACGGAAAGGGTCGAAGGAAGAGTCTCCAGAAGAACCTGCTAATGGTGCTTCATCGGAGAAGCCAAGAAGAAGGAGTAAGGGGAGTAATGGGTTAGACCAAGTAGGTAAGTCAGCTGTTCCGTTGAAATCAGATGAAGACGTGGCCAGTATAATCGATAAGAATGTAGATTTGGAAGTGAAGAAGGATACTACAGGAGGAGCTTCATTGCCTAATGGGGGCACGGAAGTGGAAGGAGAAGGCATCAAGTACTCCACTACAGTGAAGTCGGAGTCCAGTGTTTGGGATACTGTCCTTGCTCCTACAGAGGAAAAGATTGAGGTAAGAGAAAATATTCACATTTTTAATAATGCTATAAAAATTTCTTTTAATAATTTGTAATTAATTTTACGATAAAGTGGACCATGTCTTAATCTACTCTATACCCTAATGCTTTTGACTATTTATGTAACTGTTGTTACGCAACATTAATTGTTTATACACACAATAATAATCATTAACTATTAATACACACTATAGTGACTCTTTAATGTATTTCCTAGATATATTTTTTCGTTAGAACTGTCCGTTGAAAAACCTTCTTTGGAAATATGCGTTCTGCATGTCTTCTGAGCTGAAATATTTGCTAACCTAGTTTAATTTTCCAAACATTCTCTGTTTCCGATTATAAATTCTTATGGGATGCATGTCGCTAGTTATTCATGGCATGTTTTTGTGTCACTTGACACGATTGATGCCTTAACAAATAATTTTTCAAACATAGAATAATTGTCAACCGGAAAAAGGTTTTTAGACCTTATCTTGGTACAAAAAACGAAATCCCTGTCATGTGATAGGAATTTCGCTGTTATGTGTATGTATATATATATATATACACACAAGTATATGTATGTTGCGTATGTATATATACACATATGTATATATATAGATATACTTATATATTTATGCATGTATATATTGTTTATATATGTTATAATATTAACTTTTTATGATGTCAGGCTGGTTTGTCTAAAATTTTCTAGAAAAGGATGTTATAAAAGAATCACTGAGGTACCTAGAAAAATTTTAACTTTCTTCCTTTAAGGCAAAGGCAATTCCAAATGGTTGTTAAAGCAAAGCAATGAGATATTCGAGAATCCCACGGGAAGAATGGTACTTTAAATGCCCAACATAGATGCCTTTTACAAAAGCTCCAACACCGTGTGCTTTTAATAATTGAAACAAGTTTGGTCGATTGTGACAGAAACTTTTAAACATCCTCCTCTGATTCTAATATTGATGTACTTTCCAGAGAATTGACGTTTTGTATCGCAAAAAGCCGCGTTTTGAAACACATCTTACGGATCATACTGAGGCTGTTGGTTCATCAGTGAAGTTAACTTGCAGTGTCGTGGGCAGTCCCGACCCCCAAATCTCATGGACCAAGGATGGGAAACCTTTATCCCTGGAGACAATGATAAAGGAAGCAGGTGAGTTATTGTGAACCTTAAACTTGATATTAAATAACTGACAAAATATTATTATTATGTAGATATATTGGTTAGTCATATCTACCATCAACACTACGTAATAAAGATTACAATTGAAGAGTTACTTCTACGTTTAAATAGATTGCTTATAAATAGATTAATGCCAGGATTAGAAGATGGTCAAATTTTTATTCTAGTTTTTACCCACATTTAATTTTTGTTGATTAAATGTTACCCACACATACATCTTTGTTGCGTTTCACTCATGACCTTAACTACTTTCAATTTATGCATTATATAGGTTCCAGTGGAAAATCTAGAAGGAAGTATAAAACCTCGATAAAAGATGGTGGGATTTCAACGCTCACAATTAACGACACTCGGTTATCAGACGAGGGTGAATATGCCTGCGTGGCTCGCAATGAGCACGGCGAGACGGTCACCGCTTCTTACCTGAAGATCTATGACTCCCAGCTGCCCGATGTGGAGATGACCAGAGATAAGATGCTCAGGAGTAAAGAAGATGTTGCAGCTACAGAGGTTGCGGTTGCCCATGCGGTCGCCAAGGAGGAAGAAAGGATGGCAGAACACGAAATATTGCGGCACGAGATGATGGCCATGAGTGCCGCCCGTCGTCGGTCTCTGCCGCCCCTGTACAGGGCAGCGGTCAAAGTCGCGGACAGGGAGGACGTGGACAGAAGGCGCGGGCACAGGTTCCCCTCTCCGTCCGGATACATCCCCCCCGCGGCACCGTGGGAACCCCTCCCGAGAGATAGCTCCCTCGAGAGACCCTGGCCGACCCACGAAATGGATGACCCGGGATGGATCGAGACGCCCAAGATGAGGCGTCGTCACCGGACTCCTGTCATCTTCGACTCAGGTCAGTTGCCCTAATGGCCTGCCGTATTCTTTCCTTGAAACCTGAGAATGAAGCGGACTGATGAATTGAAGGAAACATTTTACTGTGGTGTATTTGAAATTTTAGGAGTGTATCACGAAATAAGCCCTACCATGGAGTAAAGAATACTATATAGTATATATAGTATTCTTTACTATATGGTATAGTATATTAGTATAGTATTCTACACCCTATGGCCCTACAAACGAGTACAACGATTTTCTTTTCCCTTCATGAGTTCTCTGCTTCTGGACGTCTGTTTGAATTCTATTACCCGCCTAAACGTTTCCACCTCATTCCCATCATTCCGCAATGGCCGCAGCTCGCGCTGCAGATTATTAAATACGGTATAGAGTGTATGAAATGTATTTAAAAACAAATATTTAACTTTTTATCTTTCGGTAAACATCTCTCTTTTTACCTCAGTCATCTATGTACTAATCTCTTAATTATCGTTCTTGATTTTCCTACTTTAATGGTAAATCCTGGGTCTTCAGCTTCTTGAATGATGCAATACACAAATGTGTATTTTTTAGAATTAAGTGTATCAGATGCTTATTTTAAAATAATTAAACATCCTGGGGTTTCCTTAAGCTTCAAAGTAAATTATTCAATTGTTAATTACTATATCAACCTCCGTAGATTTTACATATCATGTACAGCATAATAGATTAACGATAGTTTACTCAGAAGTGTAGATTCAACATCATATAAACCGTTACTAATTTATTTTAAACTCGTTTCCTGGATTCTCTATATGTTTCATTTTCTCCCGTTTAATCAAATTGATCTTTAATTTTTTTAAATAATCAATTTGTAGATATTTTGTCGAAAGTTTCCATTTTCCTGGTTTTATAACTTCAAACTTAGGTCGCAAACACTCAAATATAAGACGATTGTTTGCATAGAAGTTCTACTATTACTATTATAATATAAAATTGGAAAATTCTTGTTATTAGCGCAAGGTTTTCCCTGGGTGACAATAGAAACCATTATCAACCTAAATGTGTACATCTTTCTTTCAGGGTCACGTGAGAAGTTGGAAAGACTTCCTGGAACACCATATTGGGGCATGGCCCCAGATTCACTCTCCGGCATGAGAGCTGACACTTTCGTCCCGACCGTTCACGGACGCCGTCGAAGCTGGACTCACGGAAGGCCCGCCATGTTCGTTGAACGCCCGTCAAATGAAGTAGATGTCTTAGTAGGAGAAGACGTTGTTGTTTCATTCCGAGTCACTGGAGAGCCTAGACCTAGAGGTAAGACATTCAAATAAATATAAAAAACAAACTACAGTCAAACCTCTCATAAGTCCGTTACACAGGACGCCATTTCTTGGGTCAGAAATGGTACCAGAAATTGCCTGGATTTTGTAGTACCATTCTTGGCGCAACTAATTGCATGATGTATGTACACACGCCACCAGAGGTCGGTGCCATAGATTGCATGAAAATGGCGGACACATCAAAATATACGATAAAAATAATGAAGTACATTTTAAACGGAAGTTAAAAATAATACTAACATAAATACTCTTTTCACGTGATCGAGATTCGCAAGGTACTCGTCTAAAAATTCTGTAACACGTGTTACACACTATTTCATTATTAGCTTTAACTGAAATATGTTAATTATACATCAACATATACGATAAAAATAATGAAATACATTTTAATCCGAAATTAAAAAGAATACTAACTAAATTCTGTTCTTAAGTAGTTGAGATTCGCACGGACCATTACTAACAATTCCATAGTGCGTTTTACACATTATTAGGGATAACTAAAATATGTTAATTAACATAAGCGATAAAAGTAATGAAGTAGGTAGTAAATGGAGATATCACAGAATACTAACCTTGAATGATATTTTTTAGTAGCCGAATCTCACATAAGCTCTCACAACTGGTACATTAAAAATGGCGGGAATAGAACACGTTCTATCCTGTGAAACTGACAGGAAACTACTGGTGCCACCTTCAGATGGTAGGGAATTCGCTATGGCACACGACGCAAAACATGGCGGGCATTTTATTGTACCATTTACGGCCCAAGAAATGGCGTCGTGTGTAACGGGCTGTACGGGCACTAATGTTCCAGCAGAATTTGTCCATAAATCAGAGGTGTCCTTAAGTTAGGGGTGAGACCAAGAGTACTGCATTTATTTGCGTTTTCGTTTTACAGTACACACAATTTATAGTAGAGATTTGTGATGTGGGAAAAATATTCTATATTGTTGCAACTATTAAATCTAACTAATCACATTGAAATCAAAGTTAAACACAAAAACCAGAATTTTCTCAACTCAAAGAGGAATTTTGTGGAACCAAATTACGTCTTTCATAGAGGTAAATAAATCATTAATTTTTGTATGACTGTTTTTGGTAACAAATTCTTGCCCAAAATTTAATTGGACATCAATGAGAATAGGTGTCTAATACTTGATAATTGTATTTTTAATTACAAAAATTCTTTTGCGCTTCAACTTAATTCAATAGATTTTTATTTTATCTTCTCTGGTGTGTCCATTTCCACTACTTCATTTCCTTCATCTACTCGACCATCCTTAGCTACTCATAATTTTCATCTCATCTTCATAATTCCCATCAAGAACAGAATTTCAACTTATGGTAAAAAAAACCCATGTGCAGGGTGTCCATTTGGGAGAAATATATCTTATTAAAGATGTCCGTGTCCGAATATAAAGGTAGATCCTTGTGAGGATACATATAATTCTGCCGGGGAATCAAATTCTGTCCGTAAGGTGGAGTGGTTCGTAAACGGAGTTTTCACCGTGTATAAATATATGTACCTCATGACTATTTTATTTCTTCTCTGCCGGTGTTGTAATAGGTCTGGTATTTCATTTTCTTGATTTATCTTGAAAGTTTAGTGCATTAATTTTTAAACAACAACTTCATGAACCCGGTTAAAATTACGATCAAGGAAGGTAGTGCTCTACTTTTTAAATTATGATTAGGTTTGACTGCTTTAAATTAGGTTATATGGTTATTTTGTAGAACTAAAGTTTGTTAGATTTTATCATTTTCCACAATAAACGTCTTCCGAAAGCACTAGATGAAATAATTTCTTGAAATATTCACTTCAATCAGTGTAAACTTGGAAAGAGTAACTGTATGCAAACCTCTACTCAATTCAATAGCATCAGGCTCAACTTTATGGAACTTCATGATGAAGAAATATAACAACTTTGTAAGTCCTTAAATTTTTAGTGTAGCAACCGCTTTCGTCGAATAGTCGAAATCATAAGGTGTCGACTATTCGACGAAAGACATGAACACCTACACCTGATGATGTCGAAAATTTGTGGACTTACAGCGTTGTTATATTTCTTCCTCTACTCGATTATCTTTCAGTTAAATAGGTCTAATTTATTTTACTTCTATGTATATACGTTTTCATTACCCTTATTTATTCTTATCATAGATTAAAACTAATTTTCACCATTATGGATAGTATGTTGTCGCTATAATTTGTCTCTATGCGTAACTTCATCCCTTAAACTACCCCCCATTTTATGGCCTTCCGAAATTCAAGCATTACCATGAACATTACCGCTGTTCTCTCGTTTATACATTTAATATTCTTAAACCATTCAGCTATTCTCACTTCCTTTTTAAATTCCAAAGAGTAATCGCTTAAATGGAATCAAATATCAGCGCAGTTTTGTACATATGATTTCATCCTTTATTTGTTCGTCTCTTTCTAATTTAATATTGCAATATTCGCCACCATAAAACGTGCATGAACCATGAAAAATTTACTATCTTAAATAAGTTAATATTTTTTTATTTAAAGCCGTGTCATTTCATTTGCTTTCAGTCACGTGGCAGAAGGGAACAAGAGACGTGACCGATGGATCGAGATCTTTGCGTGAGACTTTGGACGATTACGTGCGTCTGACCCTGAAGAGGGCAATGCCAGCAGACGCCGGAACGTACCACATTCTTATAAGGAATGCGTATGGTACAGATCGTGCTTTCTTCACAGTTCGGGTGAGTATTTAACATGTTAAAAGAAGGTAATGAAGGATAGAGACTAAAATGAGAAGCGTGAAAAATATCAATTTATCATTTTTGATGATCTAATCGATCGTTATTACTCTCTGGAAGTCTTATCAAACCAACTCTGAGTAAATTATCTGAAGTTATTGTTAATTTGTGATCCTCAAGTAATTAAATAAGATCATTCAACATCAAGGTTGGTATAAATTATTATAAAATAAACAGCACACAAATATTGGTGTTAGAGAAGACGTAGGTTGTCATTGAATATTTGCCTGATTCACTGATGCGTGTTGAAACTAATAAATGACTTCATCTTTAATTATCACATTGTATAAATTTAGAAAATATGCCACTAAAGCTTCAATATATAGTGGATATCCTATTTAAAATGTTGTCACAATACTTGGCGGCCAAAGCCGTCTCGCCACTGCCACTGCCTGATTTCTTTCAACGGGTTCCTCCGTTGTGACAGATCCCCCACCCGACTCAGAGATCGTTATTGGGTAGTTGTATTTTGCTTTTGGTGTATAAAGAACAGTTCGGGTATTTCTCACTAGGTGAGGGAGGTGTATGATAAGGTACGGTAGGGTAGGGGAGGTGGTGGGTTTGGAGTTTATCGGTAGATTGGTTTGGGGAGTATGGGAGTGATAATGTAATGTTAAACACGGTAGCGTGTTTTGGGTGACGGTGCATGAGGTTTGGGTTGAGGGGATAATCCCAGAGGGAGTTTAGAAGAGGGTTAGAGGAGGAGGTAAGTGAGGATTCAAAGTCGTCTATGGAGGAAGGTCTATGGAAGACATCTAGTCGAGGAGGGATCCGTAGGTCTTTATGGCTATCTAGGTTGCGAATGAAGTAGGGAGAATTGGTGATTTTTCGGAGGATTTCATTTTGGAATCGGGATAACAAGGGGAGATGAAATAAGATTTGGTGATTTCCCGGCGAATGATGAAAGTGAAGTCTTCTCGGGTTCTCCACCGGGTCAAGGGCTCCATTGCGGCCGACGTTTCAACTCTCGACTCGAGG
>WURS02043648.1:0-11174 GCA_011762765.2 Rhinocypha anisoptera | reverse complement strand
TCGCCGCTGGAGAAGGGGGATCGGGGAAGGAAGGAGGAAATTTCTCCAAATGGGGCCGAGGGAGAGGGACACCCACCACCACCCATACACGCAGCCGTTGCGACGGGTCTCCTCGGTCGCGAAAGCGGTTGAAAGCCGCCGGTCTTCTTTTACGCCCTATTCTCATTTTCTCCTCCCCCCCTCATTCCTCTATTCATTTTCCGTCCAAGTCCCATGTGTCGAGGGGACTTCGCCCGAGAGCACCAAGGGACTTTTTTTAAATTTTTAATGTTTGGCGATTCGCGGTAAGTAACCAACCGATTGGAATCGTGTTTGTGAGACATCGAATCTCTTTGAAACGGAATCCATGCTGAATCGAATGTTGGGCAGGATCAGTTCAAATCATCAAATCAAGTATTTCCATTGGAAGATTTGTTGACTGCAGCCCTCCATACTTTCCTATTCAGTGCTCTCTTGCCACCTTTGCAGTTCCCAAATGTAATATAATCGTATAAAATTGAGATCGTAATGGATGATGAGGTCATGGTAGGCCAGCGATAAAAATGGCTATTGAACGGGAGACCCTAGGTAAAGGCCCGGTGACGCCTCTGTTACACCTCCAGCTAAAAACAATCCGAGTGATTTTCTGATATTCCTGGGAAACCATAGGTGGCACAGAGAAAGTAACTTCCTCCTTCTCCCCCCCTCTAGGATTGAATATTGTGGGCAAAGGAAAATTAGAGTTTTGATTAATTGCCTGACGTCTTCGATTGCTGGAACTGGATGAAAAATATAAAGATTGCCTGTATTGTTTCCCATTGTATAAACTTTATGAATGGAACGTTCAGTATGATGATAAGATTTTAGGTACTGAGATCATGTCATAAACGAGTTCTCAGAAATGGTCGTGACAGGTGATTCGTTACCTTGAAATACTCCTCTGGGAATTCTATATCGACTGAACCCGCGACGGGTTTCTCTGATAGAACGTCTAGCTACTTTGTATCACCATCTGCATCGATTGTCTATTTTCTCAATAAATGTTCTTTCATTGACTAGTCGTTTCCCTATATAATAATTAATCAATCTACAAAGATTGAAGTATCAAGCGTGATGTGGTGGAATTTCATCATAATGTAATTAAAGAATTTTCAATTTTCCACAAAAATTTTTCTAATTTTTTAATTAATTCATTTTTAAAATTTTATTTATCTTCTACATCAAAGGTGTCATTCATAAATAGTTAAGTCTTCTGATTTTGTTGCTAATACTATTTTTATATAATTCATATTACTTATTGTAGTTTCAATGAAGTGGCAGTAAATACTGTGTAATTATTTTTTACCTTTTATGGGTTCCCTGTAAGACTTATGAGAGTTATTTGTGTACAAGTATGGTAAATATTGGCAATACGTGTAGGCATTTCTCATTTCGAAAACAATACTTCTAAATGCATTCGATGAATACTAAGTCACTATTAATATTAGGTCACTTTTTGAAAAAAGTGCACCATATATAACGGGACATCCGGTAATAAGTTTCAAATTCTTTAAGAATCTCCCATGATAAGTACTGAAACATTCGAACTTCACCTTTGGGTAGCTGACTAGCCTACGAATCTACTGGTAAACAATTTCGCATTTGGCCCGCGTTTGATATTACTGAAAGTAAAACCCCTGGTTGGAGAAGCAACGATCTGCAATGATGATGTAGTCAGCATGATTATTATTCACACCGATTCCAAGAACTTCAGTCACAGTTGAAGGATCATGCTGAAGGCAATTTCTTATGTTGGAACACTGCCCGGTCAACTGCTTTGTGGGGGTTAACTGTAATGATATTTACTCGCGTCATCGATGCATTTTCTGTCCACAATTGGGGCATTGCTTTCGAATATGTATAAATGTTTTTTTTAGTAAAATGAAGGGGACAAACTTCTAAAATTCCATCTTTGTAGGCTAAGCTTGATTTATAGACTTAATTTGTAAGGAAAAATTAAACCAAACCTCGGTGTGTTTATAGCTTACAAGACAAATCCAAAAGTAGGTTTAGGCGCAAATGTTAATATCCTCTACTTTCACCCAGCGGGCCCCGTTTTTGGAGTCTTCGAAAAGTCGACTTACAAGAAGTCACCGTAGTTTGCTCATAAAAAAGTTTTCTAACAGCAAAATTGTGAGCGCTTATCACTTTTTCCGAGTGTCATTGGGTGTCATTTATAAGGCTTTCAAATTCCAAGCCGAGTGGTCTCGTGAAATGACTTCGGAAACTGTCGTCGAAATTAAGAGAATCTTCCCCGTGCCAGATACTATCTAGGATAGCCTAGACGTATATCGAGCGCTAATGGACAATCTGAAACATCGTTTCATGTATCAGTTTCAAATGACGAAAGGTTCAGGATTGTATAAAAGAAATTAATTTAGATGAAGTGTTTGGGGAGTTTTTTTTTGTATATGGTATGAATCAATTCTTGGCAGTTCGGCGTGCCTCTATTGGGGACGACATTGACAGCGACAGTTTTGGTGGGATCTCGGCGTTTCGGCGTAGTAACAAGCGCGGACGCGACTCAGAGAGTATCGGAGGATCCCCATTGGTGGCCCGTACGTACTTGCGTGGGGCGTTAAGATTGTAAAAAAAACAAACGGACGTCCGCGAGGCGCAAACTCCGCCCTCGGTCAGGTGCGTCGCGCGATGACTAATCCCTTCCGCCCACCACCCACTTGACGTCGGCGTAATTCATCTCAGGCGGGACGTCGTGTTCCAGGAAATAAATCCGCTCGTCTCATTTTAATATCCCACCAAACTTTACGATTCGCTCCTTCGATATGTGTTTTCAAAACAACACGATTATCCATCTCGGTTCACTTCTTCCTTCATGAGCGCGTTGGATGGAAATGCTGCAACTGTTGGCTCCCTCCCTTCCGATTAGGTACTTCTTTCTTTTTTTCACTAGGCGACACAGTTACTTAATCCAATCGCCAGCTTAGCCGATGGTTGGTGGATTGGATATTGTTTCGACTTCTGACTGATTTATTGAAATTGCTTTTCCGACGCGCTATGGTACAAACTCGACCTTGAAAACCCAATTAATGCCACCGTGCTCTCGGAACTCGATGCGAAGATGGTTTTTCAATCGAGGGGAGTCAGCATGCCTACTATGAAATTAGAGGGCTTGGCCATATATTGAAATATGATCATTGAAATCGAACTCCTAGTGTATCTTAACATTCAAGTCCTAGTGTATCGTAAAATTCATTGGTGGCCTCAATTTAACAAAATAGATTTTCATTATTTCTTCTGTCTTCCGTCTTTCTTTACGTAATTTATTTCCAGTATTGATTGAAATGTTTACCGGTTGCACCGACTTAATCTCCCCGTGATTTTCCTTTTCCCCATTTGTGTTGTTTTGATCACAATTTCTTTCATTTCCCAGTAAAAACATCGGTTTTTCGTATCTGCCATGTATCCGTTTCGTAATTTTTTTGCAAGTATCATTGGGACTAAGTTATTTATGAAATCGAAGGGTGAAAGTTTTTCAAATCTACCTCGCAAAAAAAGATACAGTGAATTGGATATCTTGCTCCAAAGAATGGTTTGTCCTTGGGATCGTTTTTTTTTCGGTCCCCAGTGTTCTTTTCTTCGACGGTGAGCATGACCCACGGTGGAATTCGCGTTCGTTGGTCTCCTGAGGTATTTCCAACCATCTACTCCCCCCCTCTCATCGTGGCTGTCACGAGGGTGTTTCGTTTGAGGGAATGTCAAATCTTGTCACCGCATCTCTACTTAAAATGTTCACCGAGTGAAGGTTAATTTACACCGTCCGCTAAGTCACGGAGCGTGTCCGTAACCATTACGTTCAGACAAAGATACGAGGGTTTATACTAACGTAACAGATAAGACACGGTACTTGACAGATATTTGTGTGCCTTTGACTATTCCTACCAGTTTCAGAGTGTGTAAAGCAGAGCGGGAAAACGTTAAAACAAGAGTGAAGATGTTAAAACGTTAGTTTCCTTAATGATTTTTTCGTTATGGTTCTACTATTAGACGAGGAAGAATACCTTGAGTGACATCGTCGCTTTATTGTGCATCAGTGCTGAAAACAAAGCAGAAGAGTTCTTCCGATATTTCCGAATGGCAAATATTCAGTATCGTACAAGTAGATGCACAACATTCAGTTCTGAATTCTGAGCTGTGCGGAGTCCTTTCGAGGCTAAGGGAGTCTTCG
The DNA here is from genome assembly GCA_011762765.2 of Rhinocypha anisoptera. NCBI lineage: Eukaryota > Metazoa > Arthropoda > Insecta > Odonata > Chlorocyphidae > Rhinocypha > Rhinocypha anisoptera. The sequence goes on along the minus strand of WURS02043648.1, from coordinate 6,970 downwards.
TTCAGCGTAGAGTTTCGTTCCGACACGTAGAGTTTCAGACAAAAGATTCTTCCGAAGAAAGACGGATCGCCGTGTCTGTGCAGACACACTATGCTTAGTGTAAACACTCCCGTTCAAAACTCAAAATCAAGATATTTTGTCTGAATGGAAACGTTACGGACACTCTCCATGTCTGAGCTGGCCGTATAACAGTGAAAATTGATGCAGCAAAGCCTTTCGGGGAGTCTTTGTGACTTTTGCCCCCTTACACGTCCAACCAATCGAAAAACTCCTCTCCTCCGCAGCGACGACATCATCATCCATCCATATCCTCTCGCGGAGGAATAATCCTCATGGGATGACACCCTGCGGAGGAGACCTTCCAAGACTTTATCCTGTCTTTTACGTAGTACGTCCTTTGACATTTTATGCCATTGGGACATCTCTTCCTCTCCTTACTTGAAATGTCGCCGGAGAGGATAACTCGAGGACTGGGGGGATTTAAGCATCGCAGTCGTAATGTATGCATGCGGGATAATCTGGCTCTCTCGTAAAATCTTTTCCTTTTAACCTTTGCGTCGGTGCATCCAGAGAGGACGTAGCTGGAGAGCCTTTGTCACTGTATATTTTTCAGGACGCTTAAGACATGTTTATGCTTGCAAGGAATTTAAAAAAAACAGACATGAAAAAATGTTCGCCAGTTTTTCCGGACGTTGTCGATGTTTATTGTGACGACCGTAGACCCGAATTCATTACTTCAATTTTTATTTGTCTCGTGCATCGCAGCAGCCTATTTCGCAATTCGCAGGATTCATGCGGAAAATCGGCGAGAGATTTCGTTCGGTAAAATTTCGTCGCCCTGGGAATATTCATAAGATCACTCGTCTGTTGTGTACAAAATGAAAGTCCTGCAATTTTTTTTTTGAGACATTAGGCCGACCTTGGGAAACGTTTCAGCGTCAGGGTTTCCTCATCCGTCTCTGCTCTCGTTCGATTGCGTAACTGCATCGCCATGTTGCATTTAATGTCCTTTTAAATGTTCCACTGACTTCTTCAGTGTATTTTTTGCAGTCCCTCGCTTTTGCTTCGACCTCGTAAGGGACTCTTTATACTAGTACAGTAAGAGCGGGTCCTAATCGACTTTTAACGTGCCGCATACCTCAGGTAAAATGAGCATAACTTCAGTTATCGTGTCATTTTTATTCGACTAGACTTGATAATAGCGAAATCTTAGATTCTGAATCACATTTGTCTTTGTATTCTAAAGTCATAAAAATGACGCCAAGCTTCTACGTGAGTTTACCGATGCGGTCACGTGGTTTATTTTTTGATTGAACTGAGGCCGACCGGGTTAGCCTGGTGGGTAGCGTGCTACCCGGCCAACCCAAAGGTCGCGGGTTCGAATCCCGCCCAGGGCATGGATGTTGTATTTGTCCAGATGGGTTTTTTCAATGAGTTGAAGAGGTGCGAAATGACCATAGCCGTCGAAGAACCCTAGAAACAAAATAAAATACTACTTGATTGAACTGTGATCTTTCCGCGCTAATTCAGGATCTTGATTTTTACTTTTGATGTTTAAAACCTGTATGTAAGTGATCAAGAATTGCATCAAATTCTTTCAGACATTTTGGAGAAAACTCCATTGATCGTTTTCACTAACTATTATGTAATTAATTCTTTAAAGATATTTTTTTTTACCTTTAACATGTGGTGGAAACATTTTTCAATGGTTCGATCCTTTCCCCTTCCTTTCGTGGGCCTCGTTGGAGCGCATCCACCTGTTATTTGGCGAAGATTGATTAGGATAGAAAATCTTAACTACATAGTAGGACTTATTAGGTGTTTTCTTCGATGTTTATCTACGTAATGGCGTAGCCACAAAAACTGGACGTCGTATCTGTGATTGGATGCTGTAAATGAAACCACTCGTTTCGAAAGTTATACGAGTATTCCCACTTTTGAAGAAAGGGCTGTATCTTTCTAAAAACTCATATCATGAAAATAAAAGAGTTTTTCAAACACTTGATTACTTTCATGAAAACTCTTCGTACCGTATTAGACGTTTTATGTCGCATTCGCGTTTCACAGTGAATAGGATCGATGTTATAAGATAAATATCCTGACCCCTTTGTTATTTTATATAGTAGAATTAGGGTACTGTATAATTAGAATAGCCCAAATAAACCTTTCGGGTTGTCGTCTCTGCTGATTTAAGATAGTAGCTGCCATGGCTTAATATTATAACTAGTCATTAGGATAGGTCAAAATATTGGAATTGTAATATGTTAATAAATCAGAATTTATTACATATGAATCTCGGACCTGAATGAAATAGTATGGATGCAAATTTACACTTGAGAAAAAAAATTCCGACTAGGTTAGGTTTACTACACCATTTTCTAGTGCACCGAAACTGATCGGGGAAGAAGTTTTTATGAACACCAAATTGGCGAGTTTTTTTTACTATTATTGACGTTTCCACCATGTCACGTCCGATTTTGTATGGATCCGAGGACAGATTTATGCTTAAGATTATGGTTGTGATTGAGGATTGGTTTATTAAGGCTATTAATTAATAGCTTAAATAAGAAGATAGAGCATGGATATTTTTAGACGAGAACGAGTAAATAGCTAATGTAATAATCAGTAAAAGTAAAATCTTAATTAAAACAATTTATATTACTTTGGAATACTCCTGTTCCAGTTTGGATGGTGAAAAGAGAGCAGTACAGTCAGCTATAATAAAACTAGAAACACCATTCGTTTAGTTTCATTTACTCTGAGACTCAAATTAAAAACAGTGAGTTACTGCCGAATATATAAATAACGTAATTTGTATTAATTAATTTTTCGTTCCATATGCATACCACCTATATCCATTATTTCAATTTGATAGTGTTTCTTTCCGCTTTTTCATGTCCCTTAAAATTGTCTTTGCGTTTCACATTTTTAAACCTTAATCCGTCAAAGCCCTTATTCATCGTAACATAAGTTTGGAAATACATAGTGTCTTTATCTGTGTACATGATAAAGAGAAACGTTTCAGTTTAAGAAACTATTTCATTCTTTGGAAACTTACCAGATATATATCTATTACTAAATAATTATCATTGTCACCGGTTTAGAGAAAATTAGTGTTCATATAACTTGGTGCTTCGAACGATTCAAGCAAATTATTCGGGAAACATACGAGGGATTCCACTTCGAGCGAGTCGGTGGGAATCCTTACGTCTCTTTTGGGATTCCATCCGTATAGCCAGCGATCGGAGAATATGTTAAGGTCCAAGTTCGGTGTCCCTGAGTTGGGAGGCGATGATGGCTTTTCCGTGTATTCGGGAAAGGATGTGCTTCCGCCAGCGGTGGGGGAAATCTTCATAGGGGTGTGTCCAGCCCGCGGAGAGTAGAGAGAAAAAAAAGGGCGGTTCCCTTTCGTAGAGACCATGGGGCGTTCAAGCGGGATCGCCTCAAAGGATTGATTGCGAGGACTGCCCGTCGGTAATGTCGCCCGTCTCGTTCAAGAGAGCGGATTCACCTCGCTCCCGTGTGTCCCCGGGGGCCAGAAGTGGCCCAGATCCATCCGCCCGTCCGCTTCCCTTCATCTCCGCCTCCTCTCTCCCCTTCCTCTCCTTACCTGCTTCATTCGGCCGACATCCAATTGGGACGAGAGAGAGAGAAAAAAAGTGGATGGACTTTCGTTTTCCGCGTTTACGCCGAGTCCAAAGAGAACGGTTTTTCAGCTCCGTCACGCAAACGTGTGCGTCTCTGGGATTCATTGCTCGCGCGTATTTTTTTCGAGGACCCGCGCTAGGGTGAATTTCTCAACGTTTCGATCCCTCTCACGCAAAATAATTCTTTCTCTCTCTCTCGCAACAAGACTTTCCACATCGCCCGCGAACTTTTGTCCGAATAAAAAAGTAGCAAGCATTAGGGACGGTTTCGTCTTCTCCGCGCGTGACGCAAAGCTCGCCGAGTTGGGATTGCTCCGCGGCATGACAACTTTTGTTTCGCATAACGCTGAATGTCGCCGTAAACATTTCCCTCTTTTTTTTTGCAACTTGGCTTTGTATTCGTCTCGTCCATTGACGTTGTGACCGCCGCCAGGTTTCTACCATTGAAGTCTACGGGTGGAAGTTGTGTGGAATCGAGTCACATGTCTCCCCACACTAGGTCGTTGCAGTAACGAATCAACTTTAATATTTGGGTAGACAGATCATGGACATTATAAAATATTTTAGAATATTTTACAATTTTTCAGTGAACTGAAAGATATGTTTTTCGTTACCAGTTTCGCCAATTTTAGGCCATTTCTCCTTAAACTAAAATACCAAATGAAATCATTTATAGCAAAAAAATCCGATTTAAAATATTTATTTTCCTTTCTACTATTTGGGAACCTTTTGCATTTTAGTTATTAATTATGGAACAGGTGTATTTTAAAAAAGTACGGAATATATTACTAATATACTACTTTACTAAAAAAGGAAGTATTTTGGTGGTTGATTTATCGTGTTGGAAAAGTTTAAAGATTTTTAGTTGCTTGGCTAATAGCCCAAGTATGGCTTAGAGACATGAAAAGTCACTGACCTAAGGATTTTTCAGTCTCCCTGCATTAGACAAAACAGTTGATAAGCTACCGTTACCACTTGTGAGTTCAGCGCTTTTGAGTTAGTATTAATTAACTATCGGATATCCTGAGAGTGGGATCTGCAATCCGTAGGTAACTTAAGAATAACGGGAAGTGAAAGTTTAAATTCATTTAAATTCAGTGAGCTTTCCGAGCGCCGAGGTTTATCTCGGACAATATGCCATTTAATCTTCAGGCGTTACGGTTTGCATTAACACAACCTGCCTAACGAAGTCCAGGTCGAAAAAGATCAGTATCTATCGGTGACGTTGCGAAAAGCCCTAACCACTAGATCAGTGGTTCTGGAAGCTACTCGTATCAACGTTGGTCGACTATGTTCGGAATCAAATTGAAAAGTTTTGTTTCAGAATATTCTATTTTACGGCATTTTCCGTATATAGAAGTATTTTTGCAACGAAAAACTGAAAAATTTTCAGTAGTGTACGTGCATATTTTTATCGCTGGAAGATCTATTAGATGTGTACTTACCCGAACGTGGTCGTGGACTGTTTTAGTGTTTTTTTGTGATAATATTTTCCAATCTGTTTCCGGGTGTGGTCTATGTGCGTCACTATGGCATTTTTCGCCCTGCCTCCTGAGCATTGTCGTAGCTAACCGCGTCATGACAACGTTCGTTCCGCACCAGGGGACCTGGAAGCAGGAGCCACTTTGGTCCTTAAAAATTACTTTCCTGCCCCAACAATTTCCCGGAAAGTGCCTCCGTTGGGACGGAACTGCCCCCCTCTTCGGTGGATTTTCATAAGTAACTATCTGTGTTCACTTTCTCCGTAAATTAGTGAACTCACCCTCCCCGATCCGATAACTCCTTCCGTAACAACGGCTTCTCATTAGACGAAAATTCGTCCTCCCTGAAAATTAAGTGGCTTTCTTCAATCCGTGGGCTTTTTTTCGGATAATAGGTAGATATTCACCGCTAATGCAGTATAACTCTAAAAAACTAACCGTTCTCCCTAGCTTAATATTTGTCTTTTTAAAGTTATTTATAATGTAATTTGATGCACCTCTTATACTCCTTGTGTATCTACGGTCAACTATTAATGGATATATACCTCTTAAACCTAAGGTTCGGACTTATCCAGAAAAGATTTAGCATTCCGGCAGATGCTCCTCTATAACCCTTTTGCATGTTTAATGAAGTACGAAAGCCTGCGGAAACTTCAAGGGGTTAAATATAACGAAAGTAAATCAATCTCTAGTTTTGGAGGAGATAAGCAAAGCTTTCATTTTAGATCCACGCCAAGAAGTCCTCAGGCCACGCAAAAGATAACGCGATTGCTGTAGCAGTGACGCGAAAATGCACTCTGCGGTTTGATAAAGAAGATGCTTTGAATGTGAGTTGAATTGGATGTACATCAAGGGTGTTGAAGGTGAACTACTCGTAGCACACATGAGGGATTGCAGACTTCTTGGGATTACTCGAATAAAGCTAGTTCGAGCTTGAAAGCACCATGTAAAGTAATTATAGAAAAATATAGAATGTGTCGTCCTAAAGATAGATGTGATTCAAAGGTTGTGATGCTGTATAAGGATTCGGAGCGTTGGTGAATAATATTTTCCTCACAATGTACAAGCGATTTATTCATCTCGGTCATATGATAGCGAATTGAATAAACTTTGGTGTTTCTTCCTGAATTTGGTTGTTTTGAAAAATATACCTTCAAAAGTGCCGCTACATTTTTCATATTTTGAGTAGTGAAACGAAATACTAATTTACCTCCAATAAAATGATTACTTTTTAAATATAACATTTAAAAACCAATCTTTGTTGATGTCTCTGTATGATCATTTTATTTGAAATGTTAGTCTTATAATCAAGAAACGCCTGTATGTGTAAGTCTCCGCTTCTACTAGAGTAACAGAAATTAGCTGTGGAAAAAAAATAAACTTGAAAAGTTTATCTCAGGAAGAACGCCGTTATGAGAATAGGTTCGCAGCAGCTTCCGCTGAAGAAGATAAAACTATAACATAAACGTATTTGTTGCCGAGACAATATCTGTAATGGAGAAAGTAGAGGTCTTTTTACTGTGGTGAGGTTGTTTCCTGTGTGCCTTTTAAAAAATAGCTTCTTATTTCTCCGGGGATTGCTCCGGTTGTGTCAACTTAACGGCCTCAAAAGCTATTGCTTCTCCGTTTTGTCCAAGTTGGTACCTCCCCCCGGCGGGGGGCGATGCCTCGGAGGTGGTGAAAGTGATTCGGCTCTATTTGCCAAGCGTCCTTTCTCGCTTTGACAGTTCCCATTGTCTTAATCCGAATCCCTACCCACCACCTCCACCTCCCCTGTACCCCCCTTCTCTCCCTCTCCCTCCCTCTCTCTCTCTCTCTCTCTCTCTCTCTCTCTCTCCTCCT
>WURS02043637.1:0-11174 GCA_011762765.2 Rhinocypha anisoptera | reverse complement strand
AACAGCTCGATACTCGATTTTGTCCATTTTCACAAAAACACATCAACTCACTCAAACGACTGTTACATAACAACTGCTAGTCAAAAATGGCTGTAACTTTGGTGAGTAACCTGTCAACAGATGAACAACGAAATTCACTAGCTTTTATTTACGAGTGCTGCAGTCTTCACGTTGAGGTTGGAAACTTTTCAGACCACCCTCGTAGTACAGTTTTTGGCACCTTTACTGGCTCTGAATTGAAATTTTATTGGCTCAGTATATTGACTCTATTTGACTTTCAATTTTCTTATATATCATCTCACAGTACTTCCAAACAAACAGCACTAACCCAATGAGGTCTGAGCCATAAAACTTATTGCTAAAATCTATTATACCAACCCTAAAGCAGACAAAAGTGTAATGAACAAAAGTGTTAAGGTGAAACTGGGTCACAAATATACTATACTTACAACACAAAATAATTCTCCCAAAAAGAAATTCATTACTGATCCTTTGTGTCCCACACTTACCTGGGGATTCAGCAAAGAATTAAAACCATTGGACGCAAGCATTACCCACAAAAACCATAACACACTAAAGAATCACTTAGGGATCCTTAAATGCCTACATTAGAAAAATCGGGTTTAGTTTGGCAGTGTTCTGCCTGCCAACATACTTACATAGGACAAACTAATTGTACTCCTATCATTAGATTTAATGAGCTCATTATGAAAATGGTTGTTTCACCTGATCAGCATTTTCAAAGCTTTTATGAAACAGGCCACCCTATCATACTCAATAGTTAATAAAACTGACAAACAATTTCAAACTTATTGCTACTGAAAGCTCATAGATATGTGTGACAAAAAACATTATGTATCCAGACTCTAGCATCATTAACAGCATCTTTATTCAGGAAGCTAAAACAATCCATAAATTAAAAATTAATGACAACAGGCATTCTAACCCTCTCTCCCTCCCGCCTAACAACCAGTCAAACAGCCCAAAACCAAACCCAACTGGCCCTCACTCCACTATCAAAAATAGAAATAATTTATTTGTATGGAAGTCAATAAAGACCACATCAATAAGGACCAATTAGTTTGCAATTTATTTTCAATGGGCTACAAAATTTAATAATATTGTGTACATGTTGTACAATTATGCTACGTAATTACATTTACATTATTAAATTACATTTATTCATGCAGAAACTCATTGATGTCATAAGTAACTTTAGCAAGTAAGAATTTCATTAATTTATACCTAAAACTGTTAAATGAAAGATCCTTGAGGAAGATGGTTGTAAATTTTTAGATCAACATTTATGAATCGCATTGGCAAGCTAAAATAGCATAGAAGTTCAAATGAACATCATTCCTAGTTTTGGTATGTATGACATATGGCATTGATTGAGAAATACATATTTAGGATATTTCTTTACAAATAATACACAGTGAAAATCATGCAGAAATGGGAATGTTAGGATAGAACCTGAAAAATAGGCCTCCCAAGAATATCTAATAACTATCACTTGGACCTAGAACTGTGCTGTGGTTTCTTTTGTCTAGTCTCTTTCCCTGTTGATGGCTGCCTAGTAGATTGAAATATTGACATAGGCTTCATGCTGTGTAAACAATTGATCATAAAATGAATAAAGTTTTAGGTGAAAATATACTTACTACAAGGCATTCTAGTTTAAACAGAAGTCAGTACTCAAGATAAAAATGCTATTGGACTGTAGAGGAATGTGTACATAATTTTGGTGGACTCTATTGATGGTTGATTCATTTTTACTTATAAAATAATATTCTCTTTATTAAAATGCCTTACATGATGCTGTGTGTACATGCATTACTCTGTTTTTAAATTTGTTTTTATTTTCCACTGAATGGGTTTAGGAATTTGGTGTAAGAAGGGACTATTCAGTCTTGATATCATCCAAATAAAGACACATTAGTACATTTTGTTGTTACTTAGATTTTATTTTGAAAATGGTGTTACTTTTCGTCATTTCATGTTTATCAGTCCCTTTTTATAAATAATTTTTTTCTAGGATGCTAAAGGGACATTATCATCATCAGAGTATTTATTTAGACAGTACATCAAGAAGTTGGATGAGCCAAAGCCCTGCTGCCCTCTTTGCCACAGAAACTTTGATTCTGAATCAGAGACCCAAAGCTTGGTTTCAGATGTGAGTTTAACAATTAATTGAATTTATGGTGTAATAATTGAATTTTGGCACTTTCATGTTATAAAATATTGAATCCTATGATGAATAAGGTAGTCCAGAGGTATTAAAAACTTTGAATTGATGGTAATGATTTCTGATTTCCTTATTAGTTGAGATTTTCTTGTGTAAATGAATTACAGGTTTTCCTTTGGAACTATGGTTTTTCTACCATGGTCCTCAGTTATTCATGGCATACTTTTTGATACTAACTTTGTTAGCCACTGGTATTTCCCTTGCATAGTGGTCTTGGAGTGGTTTTGACCAACCATTTGTCATGTGAAATTGTCAGTGTCTTAAACTTATTGACATTGTAACATCACAACTTATTGAAAAAGAGTTTGTAGAGGCTTTAACTTTTAATCTACAATAAATTTCACTCAACTACGTTTTCATCATATTGAAACATAGCTGTTGGCTCAAATAAAACAGGCATTCCAGTTGGAAAAACGGTTACATTGTCTGCACTTGTCGTTGGATGTATCACTCAGCTAAACAGTCAATGAATGTGTTGAGCAGATAGTTATCATGAAGAGCTAAGTGAAGAGGAGCTTGAGAATCTGATTACCATTGACAGTGAAAAGAAAGAGGAAGCTGAGGAGGACAATAGAAGAGCTGTCAAATATAAACAAAATGATGCATTAGCCACTGGAATTACCTGAATTTGCAGTTACTATTGATCCCCAAATAGATTGCAGTTTGATTTTCAAGAGGGGATTGGATGAATTACTACATCCATACAAGGAGGTACAGAAAAATATGCATAAAAAATGAGGTAGCCAATTGTCTTGTCATTCCTCAATGATAATAATAATAGCGATGCAATGAAAAGTGCACCAAGGATTTCATCTTCAACCGTGCCTCCCTATGCTAAGATTGTGGCATGTAAGTCATTTTTTTTTCTTGGGTCATTCATTATCAGCCATGTTCATAGATAATACATCTAATGTGATGCACAAAATGTTTATGTTGGGAATTAACCATGATCCTTGCCCATTAATTCTAAAATAAGTATTATGCCAAGACAAATCTTGTGCATCTAGTTTCAAAATTTCAACTCAGATGAAAGTGACATTGAGTTTTAACTTTTTCAGCAAGGATATTGGCTGCCGTATGAAGGATCACTATTTAAGAATGGTAGGGAATATTTCTGCCTTTAAGAAGAATGCAAATTAGTCCATTTTAAATAAAGTTGCACAAATTTCTACTGTACCTTTGTGGAAAATGAAACTTGTGGCTTTGTTCACCATGAAGTTTTTTTTGTAAATGAAACCCCCATGGTTGATGAGTATGAGTAGGATGTAGTTAGGTTGTTAGGAGGTCAAGGGAAAGAAACACTGACCTGCAAAAGACAATCAACAAAGATGCCCTTTCTGCTACAAGAAGGGGAAATATACAAGGACAGTGATGAAATGCTCCATGTTCGATGTGGGATTCTGCTAGTGTAATTACTTTGATCGAGCAAATCAGTATCTTATGAAGATGTGAAAAACATAAGTTTATTTAATTTAGTGTCAATCACTTTAAATTTAAATGATAAAAATTAATTTAATGTAAACTAATTCTCAAGATTACAGATTTCTTAGGCTATTAAAAGACTGGCTATTTTCACAGAACTATATTGAAAATTATCTTAAAACCATTGCATAGGTAATACCAATCTATCAAGCCACACTTTGGAATTACTTAAGTAACAAGAGTACATATTTTTCCTTTTACTTCCCTTGTTTTGTGTTTTCTTGAGTATAATCTAATTGCTTGTAGAGTAGTATATTTATTTATTTTTGTGTATGTATGTGCCTGTATGAGCCTAATTTATTTTTTCATTTTTTAAAATCTTCCTGTATAAGCCTAAAGGACACACTTATTTTTTCCTCGACCTGCCCGAAATTATACCATTGTATGCAGACCGCCTGTCAAAAGTGATGGCAGCCTCAATATAAGATTGTTTTTCTTCGGGAGTGTCTAATTTCACTCTATGATAAAGTTTTATAAAATGTCTGCATAATAATAGGAGTGAAATAAATTTTATTGTTATTATTTTCCTCCTTTGTACCTTTTACAAGTTATGTAAATCGCACTGGGCTACATTGCAGTGGTTTACTTCATTTAACATTTTATGTACCCTTAGGTACCTTCTGTGACTCATACTGCATGGTTAATTATTCATTGAAAATTTATTATGGTACTTAGGATAACCTTTTAGACAAAAAGTTTGAATAATCAAATTCAGCTAATTTAATAATGAGCTACAAAAACAAAATTTTCTTTCTGGCTTATAGCAGCTCAGTGTGATTGTGTGTTGCTGGCAGGCATTGTTTTCTAAATGTTTAATGTTTTTTCTGATTTCTGACTTTAAAAAATGGAATTTTGTTTTTAATTTTTATAGCTCAATAGAAACGTACGGGAACTACCAATGAAATTAAGAGATAACAGGGCAAAATTAGACAGTTCGGAGCAAAAGTACAACCAGTTATTAGAACTAAAACCTGTTCACAAAAGTATCTCAATAATGAAAGATAATGAAATTCCTGACCTGAGGTAAGAAAGGGAAGACATTTTTGCATTTATTCATCTAATATGAATCATTGTTATTATTTTACTTTCTTTTTCATTTAAAATGAGTCCTTAACACAATATGCATGTAAGAGGAATGCATTGTAAGTATATATGTATTTTATTCTTTTCCTCTGGTTGCATGCTATATATCTCTTAATGCCTTGTTTCCTTGTTCATTTAAGGTTTAAAAAACTTGAGATGACAGTTATTTATAGTTATACTAAGTTTATATTTTTTTAAAGATCTGAATTTTTGCTATTGGTGCAATGGCACATTGCCAAATAACTTTACCTTGCATAGATGAGTCTAATAATTCCTTGATTTCAGATTGTTTTGTAGCCATGTTTTATCTGTACTTTAATATTTGTAAAGTACCCATGGTTACATTGTAACTTTCATGTGGTGTGATTTGCCTTATCCTTGTTTGTATGTTGTATAATTTTTGAATTGATATAAAACTTTGCCTAAATTTCATGAAATTCTGAAAAAAGACTACTGTAATGAATATTTGAATATTATCCTTAGTACAGAGAGTGATGTGAGTGATTTTACAGTTAACCTGTTTCTGATGAATGATGATCAGTGTTCAGGGTATACATCAGCATCAAATTATTTGTGCATTAAAGTCCATAATCCAATGTAATAAATCTTCATTTGTTTCATAAAGTACTTACATTATTCAGGGAGACTAAGAAATAATAGGTATGAATTTTGGAGAAATGACCCTGGTTTCTCTACCAAAAAATTCCCTTTTACTCTGTTAATGTAACGTAAGTGCACAAGGTGAAATGACTTCTTCTCAAACCTCCATATGGTTATAACCTACCCCCTGCTGACATATCCTCATTCTCAAACTGAAACACTACCTTTTGGATGTGTGTTGATTTAAGTACCAAAAGAAATTTTACTGAATAATTCCTTGATATAAATGAAGTGGTTTTATTCAGCCCAGGATAATTTTTCTAAGCATCACATTATTCATTATAAGTTATAAATCATTTTTGAGTGAGAACATTATAACCTTGCCAAAGATATCTTATCCATTAAGTTGATGCTGATGTGGAAGTATCTTGTCTGAACTTTTATTTGCCTTATCAGTGTCAAATTAAGTTATTATTAATATCATAAAATGAAATTTTCCTACTTATTTTTAAGGAGGTATGCAATCATAATTTACTAAATAAATCTTGCATGAGTTTGTACTGCAAATGTATAGTAATACTAATGATATGAAAACATGGAATTGGTATTTTTTTTAAGATTCTATATTTTTACATTGATAGGAAAAAGGTTGCTGCACTGGAGAGCCAAATAAGAGATGTTAAAAATGAAATTGAAACTTTACAAAATTATCTCAGAGTTCCAGAGAGTGATGAAAATATAGCTAAGTCACTAATGAATGATATGGTATTGTGGGATCAATTGAATGGCGAGCTACAGCAAATCAATAGACAAGTTGATCGCATCAGTGCTAGTATGCCACCTGGTGGTAAGAATGTTTTCTTTTCCAAGATATGATAGTGATCTAAATAGATATTTTAAATAGTTTGCACATGATTTTCTTGCCTAAAGTATAGTTATTTGTAATGAAACATGTAAATTCACTGTATAACACCTTGATTTTTCTGGTTTGGCTCTTCACAGTAAAAAAAATAACAATATTTATAAATGTAACCCAAAAAAATCTTAATTTTTTATACTTTTAGATTGAATTTAAGCAATCATTATGTTCAGAGTGTGCTTTCAAGTCTGGTCAGCATTGCCAGGCTCTTTGGACTGGTAGGAAAGGTATAAAAGCATGGGAATGAAGGGTGGGAGGAAGGTTCGGAAGTAATCCTTGTACAGAATCTAAGTTTCACTCAAATACCAGGAGAGACAAATGTATCATTTTTCTCTTTTATTCATAAAGTAAAAGAAGAGTGAGAAAGGATTCAGTCATGAAGTATGAAAATACAGCAAAATGATAACAATGAACTTAGAATGCCATAGTCATAAATGCGACTACTAGTAATTTTATTACTCAGAATAGGAGGGAAGGGAACCGTTTAAGTTAGTGACATAAATTATCCATATTTCCAGTGGCCAAACATAACCCAGAGTGCAATTCAGCTGATAAGCAGTTACCCAAATCGATACCTTGTACCTTGAATTGAATGAAGTATGATTTAAAATAAGCTTTTTGAATTTATTTTTGAAAAACTAATTATTGACTTAAATTGAAAGCATGTGAAACATGTGAAGGAAGTGGAATGACACAAGAATTAATTGTTAAATGAAATTAAGTTTATGTCAGGATTATAGTGCTCTTGTGAATTATCTTTTTTTATCTCCTTTGTGTGAATTAACCAAAATAACAACTTTGAGAGAGTTTTTGAAGATCTTTTCTTAATGATGAGGCACTTGAAGATGGTTACTGTTTATCATAGGGTAAATTATTTATCTCCATACTCCACATTCCAATATTTGTGAGTTAAAAAGAGATTATTGGCCCTTTCTTTTTCGTCTACGTAACAACCTGCAAGCTGCCGCTAGGGCGTGTGGCAGGGGATGAGTGAGGCATCACCAGGCATGCATTCCCACATGCATATATCAGGTATAATACACATACAGAGAAACTAATTACATGCAAAAATTTTTATGACAAAAGAATTTACATGTCATGCAGGAACAAAATCAACATAAAAAAGAAACATGCAAGAAAATATACTATATACACTAGCTACCCTAACTATTATCTCCAAACTTGTTGTCATATCTATTTTAGTCTCTAATTGTGCATGAAAAAAATTACATTTTATATATATCTTTCTGTTCAACATCCTCATAACAAAGTAAAAAAGAAAGACTGACCATCTGTAAGTTTCAAGGTCCCAGACCTAAAAACTATCTGTTTACTCGTGCATGTGATTTCAAATTACCCTTCTTCTGTTAACTGAAGAGTTCAAGATGTAATTTTACAATTTATAAAAGTGCAAAATGACCATCAATTAGTGTCATCACATGTGAAAAAGTTAAACATGCTTATATTCAGATAAAAGTGGCTATATACCTAGTTCAGTACCATTATTGTCCTACAAGAGGTGAGGAATGAGAAAGCATGAATGGTGTACATACCAGGACACACATAGACCCTCCTGATTTTCATGGGTTAGTCTCATTTAAAAACTGTTAGGTAAGCAGTAAGCAATGTATTTATTGATTTAGTTCAGTCTTACATGAATTGACATAACGTCATTCTTTTTTATAATTCTGTTTAAATTTGAATACGTATCTGGTGGCTATGCATTTTGTAATATTTTTTCAAAATTGACTTAATTTGGTTCCATTTTGTGTTTCTATAAAATCAACTCATTTGTTTAATTTCTTCTCTGCCATTTCAGGTTCCAGTCGCTCAATGAAATCAGCCCAAGCTGATCAACAAAGTATTTATTTAGAACTTCAGGAGTCAATGAAAGAATCTGAGAAGAAGCAGTCTGAAATAAATTCTCACTCTGAAAAGATCAGTAAACTACGTGAAAAGTGTAACCATATAAAGGAAGAAAAGTTAAAGGTAGAATTTTTTTAAATAATATTTTTTTTACATCCCTGTTAGAAATAGATTTTTTTCTCCTCTGATCCCTGACAACAACCTTAAACCCACAAAAAGACTTCTTGCTCTCTGCAAATTTATTTCGCTCATTCTTCGTGCTGTTTTGGTGTAATTTACCGCTTCATTATGTTCTTTAAAAAATCATCTTTCTTTTAGTTAAAAACTTGTTTGGATGCATTAAACCCTACAAATAAAATTCTTTCTATGAAATACGAATTGGCAGATAGAATCAGGCCTCCAAGCTACCAAGAGTTTAAGGGAGAAAATTATGGAGAAAGAAGAGTTAAGGCATCGTCTTGAAGAAGAAATTGTCTTGAAAATGAGTGACCTGAATGATGCAGATGCATCTTTAAAAAGGATACAACATGAGAAAGAGAAGGCCACGAGTGTTCTAAATGGTGAAATTGAAGAGCGCAAAGAAAAGGTATTGTATTAAGCTTTGATAAAATACAACGGTAAATGAATTGGAGTGAATGCAGCATGTTTATTAATTTTTACTTTAATCTACTTTTACTTTATTTCTAATGAATGGGCTCTTTGTTTCCCCTTTCTCTATATTCTTTATTTATATTCCTATTCTCTATATTACAAATTTATCCTTATTGATATTGTGATTTTGAGACCTGTAAATGTGCAAGTTTATCTGACATAAGATTCTTGGAACCTTGAACACATACCCTTACCTGCTTCTACCTATTTTGTATGTGGTAGGCTTTTATAGTGGATTTAAGTATAGTCACATACTTTTTTGGAGTACATGTATAAATTGTGCATGCTTTACTAAGTTAATTTCTTCAATTGAGTCAGTCGAATTGTGAGGGTATTTCATGAAGCAAACCTAATGAAATTTTGACAAAATTCATTTTCAGTCAGTATGATCTTTGTGGAATGTATTTATGTATATAATTTATATATTAAATGTTTTACTGGAAAAATGCCACATGGTGATATAATGAGCTATAAAATTTACTGTGTGAAAATGACTTTATGGTGTGAAAAAGATAGGCTTTTTTACTATTTAAGCTTGAAATTGTATTGGTTCTTTCTTATGCTTGCTGGAAAACTTACAACCCAGTTCAGTGAGGTAACATTGTATTTCAAATTTCAAAAGCCCTTAATTTCCACCAAAAGCATCTTTGATCTGAAGTCAAAATACAGATTCCCACTTAAACAATTTTACATATCATGACTGCCTTGCTTTCATAACATTCTGACTTCTAACATACTCTACCATCTCCTCTTAATATTATCCTTCCATCTTTGCTCCCCTACTACATATTGAATTGTAATAAAAGTAATCCACCTGTTTAGGTAGGTTTTGGATGAGCCCAGCTTCATTGTAACTTAATCCCTCATCAAATCTGCATTTTTTCCATCACCTATCATTCTATCCAAAATCCCTATTCTCTTCATACCCCTAACTCGGTTACCCAACATTCTACCCTCCATTACACCCTTCAGCATGCTTCTGCGTACCCCTTCCATCCACCTTTCCTGTTTTTTTTGGATCTCTCGCAGCAAATGCCTCTCCTCCCCTACCATTCTGAGAACTTCTTTATTCGTTTTCTTCTCTGTCCACCTCACCTTCTCCATCCGCTGCCAAACCCTCATCTCAAAAGTCTCCAATCTAGGCACATCAATCTTTCACGTGGACCAGGTTTCGGATCCATATAATGCCTCTCTCCATACAAGGATTTTCACTAATATTTTCTTCAATTGTTAATTTAGAGTCCCTCTCATCAACTCCTTCCTTTTCGCAAAACCCTCTTTTGCTAATGCAATTCTTCATATAACATCTTGGTCACTGAGTCCATTTTCCTCTATAATGCTTCCCAAATAAGTGAATCTATCTACCTGTTCTAATTTATTTCCTTCTAGCATGATATTTAGCCTAGCCTTCTTACTTCTCTAAAATCTCATTACTTTCGATTTTTTACTACATATTAATTTTCATCACAAACTTCTGTCACTGGTCTTGTAAAGCATTCAACAAGGTCTGCAGTCCTTTGACTGAATTACTAATTAGGGCTTGGTCATCGGCGAATCTGACTGACTTAACGAGTTCCCCACCAACTTTTACTCCTGACTCAACCGTTTCCCATGCCTCTTTTACCGTCTCTTCCGAGTACACATTAAAAAGCATGGGAGACAGCAGTCTAACTCCCCTACCTAACTGTGCCCATCCAGACTCCCTGTCTGCCACCTTTACCCTTATAGATGCAGCAGATAGTTCAGTGATTGATGATGAAGAAGGGTAATCTACCGGTTAAGGTAGGTTTTTGATGAGTCTGAGCTTAGGTTGGCCGCATAACATCTAAATATAATCCCTCTTCAAATCTGCATACTTCCTACTCCCTATCATTCTGTCCAACATCCCTATTCTCTTCCTACCCTTACCCCACTTACCAAACATTCTACCCTCTATTATAACCTTCAACAACCAATTGCCTCTGATTACCCCTTCCATCAACCTTTCTTGTCTTTTTTGGATCTCTCGAAGCAGATGCCTCTCCTCCTCTGCCATTCTCAAAACTTTTTCATTCGTTTTTCTCTCTGTCCACCTCCCCTTCTCCATCCTTCGTCAAGCCCACATCTCAAAAGCCTGTAATCAATGCTCTTCATCCTTCCTCATGGACCATGTTTCGGATCCATATAATACTACGCTCCATATTAGGGTTTTTACTAATCTTTTCTTCAAATCTTTTTTTAGGGTACCTCTCTTTCCTTCTCCCAAAGAACTCAGATAGATATAAAATGTCATTTTTCCCTCGCACAATTAGAGATCACAATAGATGTAGTCCAATGTCCGGAGTTAGT
>WURS02043616.1:0-11176 GCA_011762765.2 Rhinocypha anisoptera | reverse complement strand
AGCTTAGCTATGTCGTGTGCTTAGCAGTTCGACCAGCGTGTTAACTCTCACAGTGCTTTGGGCGCATTTCACATATGGCGTGTGAAACTATTGAAAAGCGAAAGTGTGAAAGAATACTGTATTTCCAACAATAACTTTTGTTAAAATTCACATTTTCATTTATCAATTTCATTAAAGGGATCGGCTTCCGAAAAGCCGTTAAGCTCTCAGGAGCGCTTTCTAACCTTACTCTCTGTTCCACAATAACCTAATCTTTCTCTCTTTTCCTGTCCCACAATAACCTAACCTAGCCTAACCTCTCTCTTTTTCTGACACCCAATAACCTAACCTAATCTCTCTCTTTCTCTCTATTGACTCTCTCTCTCTCTCTGACTTTCTCTCTCTCTCTCTCTCTCTCTTGACTCCCTCTCCCTCTCTCTCTAACTCTTTCTCTCTTGACTCTTTCTCTTTTCTCTCTCTCTCTCTCTCTCTCTCTCTTTCACTCTCTCCCCCACTTTCTCTCATGTGGTACAAATTATAAGGAATTGTTGTCTTTTTACTTCAGTGCTCTCTCTTTCTCTCTCTCTCTCTCTCTCTCTCTCTCTCTCTCTCTTCCTCCCTTTCCGTTTTCCAAAAGTACAAAATTGGAAATTTAGGTTGAAAAAAGAGGTACATCCGTGCAAAGTGCATTTTATCATTATCAATTTGTTTTCTCATTTATAACCCGTTTTATGAGGCCTGAATAAAATTGCGTATATATATATATAACCGAGCACATCATGTTGAATTAATATCTCTACTTTTGAATTGTAATCAACCAATTTCAACCATTTTAGTGTTTACTTTGTGGTACACTCTTTTACGCTGGATCTTTTTTGTTTTTGTTTTTTACGTATTCAACTTTCCTCTCTCTCTCTCTCTCTCTCTCTCTCTCTCGTTTGTCTCTTCTATATTTCATTCTTTCTCTATCTTAATATCTTTGATTTAATCTCCCATTCTTTTTCCCATTTCTCTCACATTATCTTTCTGTCTCACTTTCTCTCTCTCTCTGCCTTACTCTCTCTCTCTCTCTCTCTCTCTCTCTCTTTCTCTGTTTCACTCTCTTTGTCTCTCTCTCCTCTCTCTCTCTCTCTCTCTCTCTGTTTCATTTTCTTTCCCACACACTCTCCTTCTTTAACGTTCATTCTCTCTCGCATACACACATTTTCTCTCTCTTATCTCTTATTCTCATTTCCCTCTCCCTCTCTCTCTGTCTCACTCTCTCTCCCCCTCACTTTCTTTCTCTCACTCTCTTTTACTCTCTCTCTCCCTCGTTCATTCTCTCTCACATACACACATTTTCTTTCTCTTATCTCTTATTCTCATTTCTCTCACTCTCTCTCTCTCTCTCTCTCTTACACACACACACACTCTCTCTCTTAGGGGCCGTACTTTAATTACGTAAGCATTTGAGGGGAGGGGAGGGGTAATTTTTTTCACAAACTCCTTCATTGGACAGTGCTTTTAAGGAAGCAAAAGTGCCTACTATACGGGGGGAGGGGGTTAAAAAATCCCAATATTTTGTTTACGTAATTAAAGTATGGCCCCTTACTCTCTCTCTCTCTCTCTCTCTCTCTCTCTCTCACTCACTCACTTCCTCACTTTTTCTCTCTCTCTCTCTCTCACTCTCTCACCTTTCCGCAGAATATAAAATGCGTCACCCGTCAGAACTCGCCACCACTCTTGTTGTGGTGCTCTGTGCCAGTGTATTGGTAGTGGTCATGACTCAGGAGAGCCCGAAGAAAAACCGTCTGGACAAACTGGACCAGTTGCGCTGTGACATGTGCTTCACAATTCCACAACTAATGGCGTATGTCAAAATCTCGGTGGCGAACGCAACCTGTTTTCAATGGTGCCAGGAAAGTTGTCCCGGGGTCATTCCACAACAGCTCAAGGCAGGCTACTTTCCGTGGTACACCATTATGAATACCGATCCCGAGTCTACCCAGTATTATGCAAGTTATGAATGTCTGTGCTGCTCGGGAGATCTGATGTGAAACACCAGAAGAGAACAAAAATTCGAAAACATTGAAATGTTATGTGTGTGTGTTTGTGTGCATCGAAATGCCTCGATCCAGTCATCAACAAATTGTTAAATCAGAATTAAAGTTTAATGCTAAAAAATTCACACTTTATAGCCTAAATTTTGGTAGGAGGATTTCTCTAATAATATTTTTTACAAAAGGGCCAACGCTAAAGCGCCGTCTACCTCTAGTAAAAAAACGACAAGCACTCTTAGGAATTGATTTCTACGATATCGTAGAAATAAAAAGTGCCCCACGATATTACGAGTTTTATTTCTATTATATGGTGGAAATATAAAGAACCATACCGGCTTTCCATAGGAAAGTGGTTTTAAAACCATAGATTTTTGACCCTCTAAAACCACTATTTCGTAACCTAACCTAATCTTTCTCTTTCTCTCTCTTGACTCTCTTTCTCTCTCTCTCTTGACTCTCTCTCTCTCTTTTTCTCTCTTGACTCTCTCTCTTCTCTTTCTCTCTCTCTCTCTCTCTCTAACGTTTATTATTTTAAAACAGTCTTAATAACAATTTAAATAAGTTATTGACAATGTAAAATAATATTTTATTAATTTATATCGTATTGTTCGATTTCTGAAAGAAGGGCTTCGATTTTAACACCTAAATCTTTAGCAGATTCTCGGTCAAACTTTATTTTCTCTTTAATGGACTTGGTTTGTTTAAAACTAGCTTCATAGCTCCGTTTCGTGGTGTCAATAAGTGTATCGATTGAACGGATTTATGACTTGAGCACTGTTTTGAGCGAAGTAAGAACCATTTGACTAGATTCAAGTGGATTGGATGACCGCCCATACTTGCTTTTCATATAGGTTGTTATTACATCGCGGCAAGGGGGCTTATCTGGATGCAGCCTTGTGAAGTGTTTTTTGTCCCTGTCGGACAGTAGGGAATAAGCTGCGTAGAATTTTTCAGAAGCACTAAACGACCCTTTAGACAATACTTTCTCATGCAAAATTCGAAGGCAAAGCTTCAAATCTTGAGGATTTTTGTCAAAATCCCACTTGCCGAGTGGAATATCCATGCTTGAAAAAAATAGTAATTTTCTTCATTCACAAGAATATATATATTGAAAATTGTTGTTTTATTTTAAGGATATCCGTTTTGGGTATTCGAATGCAGCGTTAATTTTATTTTGAATTTTTTATGTAAGTTAAAATTTGTAATTTGTATATACTTAGAAGAGTTAGGCACCTACTAGGCACTCACTAGGCACTGGTGCTGGGGCTCTGATGAGTTAGGCATCTACTAGGCACTCACTAGGCACTGGTGCTGGGGCTCTGATGAGTTAGGCACCTACTAGGTACTCACTAGGCACTGGTGCTGGTGCTCTGATGAGTTAGGCACCTACTAGGCACTCACTAGACACTGGAGCTGGTGCTCTGATGAGTTAAGTACCGACAAAAAGACAGAAAGAGAGAGGTTAGGTTATTGAGAACAGAAAGAGAGAGAGAGAGAGAGAGATTAGGTTAGGTTATTGAGGGACAGAAAGAAATATTATGTTTTGTGGATAAAAAGAAAGAAATAAGTTAAGTTAAATTATCGCGGAAAAAGAGAAAATAAATTCATAAAGCAAATTTTCAAAAATTTGCAATTTTCACTCAAAATTTTAATGCTTAATTTAATCTAATGTTTTTTAGCCCCAAAAGGGTTAAACTAACTAGCATATTGAGGCGGCGAGCGAGCGTAGCGAGCGAGGTGCCTCAATATGCTGGCAAACCACCGGCCACTAGGTGGGCGCCTGGCATCCTGCCTAGGGGCGCCTGAAGACATGATCCGCCCCTGCTCTCACTATTTCTCTATTTCTCTATTTCTCTTTCTCTTTCTCTCTATTTCTCTCTCTCTCTCTATTTCTTCTTTTCTCTTTCTTTATTTCTCTCTCTCTATTTCTCGTTCTCTCTCTCTCTATGTCTTGTGTGTGTCGTAGTGTCACAGTATTAAGGAATTTATTCCATTGGGAAACGGTATAGAAGAAACACAAAAGAATTAGATATTGACCTGAAAGTGTGATGCGCCATCTATATGCTTTCAATGAAACTAACTCTCAATGTTGTCACACTTTCCCGCCAATTTCCAATAGGTCAGCCAAACTATAGATTACTCGCATAGGAAGAGATTATATATCAGGTATGTCTGTTATGTAAGAGAGAGAGAGAGAGAGAGAGAGAGGAAAAAAAATAGAATTAAAAGAATAGCGCCATCTATATTTTCTCACTAGAATTAATGCAAAAATTCTGGTTGATTTCAGATTGTTTTGCTTTAAACTTTTTTAAAGACACAATAAAGACGCTAAAACCTTCTTGATTGAACTTAACATAGAGAAGCTGCAAAACGCATGCGCACAACTGATTTTCTGTTCAACTATTTTTTACGTGCTTCTGAGGTACATCTGTAACTCAAAACATAACCTTAATTATACGCAATTATAAAATGGCATCAAACGAATTAAATCAAAATTAAAGCATAATTGACAGTTTCGTGTTTTGTTTGTCATATGTTTTGCACTATTTTGTAATGTTAATATGAACAGAACAACAACAACAGCAATAACAATAATAATAAAAACAGACATTATAATGCAAATTTAGCGTTAAAAATCCAAAAACACAATCTAATAATAATAATAATAATTATAGCTCGTTTTCGCTGGTATAGGACCGTAATTTTGTATGTTAACGGACCTCATTTGTTAGCTTTTTTTGTTGCCGAACTAATTAAATTTTTTGGTGCACAACCAGCGAAAACGAGCTATAATTATTATTGATTGTTTATTAATATTTTTCTACTATTTTCTTTTCGTCTAGTTTATTTTCTTTTTTGTGAAGTTTATGATTATTTCCTACAAACTCATCATTGTCGATGTCGTAAAATAAACTTGTCATGCGACAATACGAAACAAGATTTGATTGAGCATTTGATTCAATTACTGCGTTATTGAAATTAACTTTGTTTTTTTCCGCTTTAAAAACAATGATACTTTTTTGTATTTTTTTACTAAATCATATCAAAAACTCTTGTTGCTAAAGTGCAATCTTGGTTGCACTAACTCAAGCTTAACCCTTTCGCTCCCGAAGGCCCTATCGGGACGTATGTGTCCCGCTCATTCAATTAGCGATATAAAGCTTATCTTTTACTAATAATCTTTGGGATCGAAAGGGTTAAAATAAAATTCAGTGTATACTGCAACACTCACAATGCACGGTAACACTAATTGTCTAATAGTTTTGAAATCTTTGATCCGTAGCGCCATCTGGTGGCATTTATTTCCATGATTAGAATAAACAATTCGCATTTTTTCGGCTAAAATAAGAGTATTTCTTAATTTATTTGAATTTTTTAAAATTTTGCTTGGGAAAATCAAGGATTCCATAGATGATATGCAAAGCAAGAAACTTTAAAATAATAGAAAAATTGCTACAAAAAATGATACAAGAAACATTAGCATAAAAAGGATACACTCAATACTAATTACATGTAAAGTATATAGTTTTACCTTGAACACATCTTTATAAGTGACAACCCCAAATGGACCACAGGTGATGCCATACTGCTTTTTGATGTGAAATTTGCAAATGTAGTGATCAAGGTGAAGGTGTGCTGGTAGATTGCATGCAAAATCTTTCCGATGTCGAATGCCTACGGAGAAGAGTTTGGGTGTGGCTTGGTGAAGTTTCTTGTTGTACATCGACAACAAACAGTGTGCACAAATTAAGCCTACAATTTGTGCTAGCACAAAAAAGAGGCCGAATGCCAGCGCCTGAGAAGATATCTTGCCGGCCAGAATGGTCATCACCAGAAATGCATTGCTGGGAATCACCGAGAGCACAAAGTTAAGATACATGCGCGAAAAGAAACGATTCACTCGCATCACCTCGCACAGCAAGTAGGTGTGGTTGGTTGTAAAGCGAAAGTAAAAACGACCCAAAAAGTTTCCCTTTCCGGTTCGACTCAACAGGTGGTTGGTGTGATCCAAACGTCGAAGCAAACAAACGGTGGTGGTTATGTACAGAATGACCAGAATGAATAAACTGTGAACGCAGATAACTCCCAGGTAGGAAAACAACAGTACTTGAAATTGACTCGAAAACAAGATCCACCAGAAAACGTGATTTGAATTGTAATGAAACCAGAGGTATCTCAGCAAAATACATTCTGAGGTTATAATATACAATACTACAAAATAAAAAAAATTAGAATTTTTTATACCAAATAAAACTTATTTATGCATAAATAAAAATATATTTTTGTTCTATTATTTAAAAATTTTGCGAACTTAAGGCTTTAACTTTGCTTTTGAGGGTTAGCTCTATTTGGTGTATTTAAAAGAAAAAAGTTAAATTTAAAATGATCTAATGTATTTATTGTTCTTGTGGCATATGAGACTTAGGAAAAATATAACGCAAAATTTTAATTTCTTGTTTTTTGCGCATGCGTCTTTCGTAACAACCTACTACAAAACCTCTCTCTCTCTCTCTCTCTCTCTCTCTCTCTCTCTCTCTTCTTTGTCTTTTCTTCAACTTTCACGCATGCGTTGCAACTGGGGATTGTTTAGTTGTTAAAATGAATAACTGCGCGTTGTATCTCACCCCAAAAAGCTTGAAACACAATGCAGCTTATCATGGCAAAATCCATTAGATTTGTTTCGGAGAAAAATTGAAAATAACATGTCTTGACTTGCTTGAACACTTTTCGATGCCACCGAGATCGCTGAACGGTGGTGGGTTGAAGTGAGTTGAGACGTTGGTTGGCCCATCGGTGAGTGGAAATGCATTTCCGGTTAAAATACAGCGTGTGACAGAGATTGACACCTACTATAAGGAGTACCACACAAACAACGTACACTCGACTATCTACGTTCCACACGTGAAAGTAGTCAAACAAAGCTATTCTGGTTACATCCTCCATAGGCAAGAGATAAAATGCCATTAATGAGAGAGTTTTCACGTAGCACACCAACAGAATAAGCTTGATTTCGCAACTAGCCAACGACCATGGTTGTGACATTGTGCGTAACGTTTTGCCATAGTACCAATGGTAGGTTTTCTTGGAAAGAGGCTTCCAAATCTCCAGTATAAACGAATTCATTGTATACAAAAAAGCAATATAAACTATTCAAAGAAATATTTAGATACAAATTAGCTAATAAATCGTCGTTTGTTATCAAAACGTTCGCTGATGATCACCAAGCCAACTTCGAGTGCAACTCAAAAGTATTTCTCAATAAGCAACTGAAAAACAAACTATTGAAGCATAATTATCATATTCTTATTTATACCGGATGGCAATAAATTGGCAATAAAATCGATTCAAAATTTAGTTTAAAAAACTTTGCAATTGAACTACATTTTTTTAAATGTAGTATAAAACGTTACACACTATAATTATTGTAATTTTTTAAATATTCAAATCGAATTATAAATTGTAACAAAAACCATATTTTGTGTATAATAATTTACAATAAAACGGTTTAAACCAAAATTAAATTATATTAAAACATTATTATTGCATAACTAAATAACTAACCATAACTACAGAATACCCAAAAAATAAAGAATATCAAGAATAAAAACATTTTAATTCCAAGTACACTTTCAACAGATTTCATATTCAGCAATGCAAATATAAAATTCAGCGTAATAAACGGAAACAAAATGCAAACATCCTAAAGTAGTAAACTATTTTTTAGAATTAAAAATGGAAAGTTAGCCAAAAATAAATAACAAAATTATATTAGATATTCCGATTAGAGTTTGGGAGAACATTTATCTTGGTCAGTAGAAGGCGCTGTTTACTTTTCAAACATTTCATATTCATTTTTCTCATGCTTAAGTTTAAATACTTACGTTTGTTTACAATTAATATTTACTTGAGAATTAACTCATGAAATCCATTTTAGCAAAAATAACACAGAGTCTATAAAAATAAAGATAAAGTAATTTCAAAGTAGGGGACTCCATCTACCAAGATAATCGACTCGACTAAGTCGACTAAATCGACTAAGGCGACTCTATCAAGATAAATAAATAAACTCCCGTAAGCTCGAACAAATCGGAATACTATTGATTGAAGTTAACCTTGTAAAGTTTATAGTTGTTGACCACGCCAAACGGACCAAAAGTGATGCCATAGGTGTGGTTAGTGTGGAATTTGTCTACATAGAGACTAAGATGAAACTGGGTTCGTAAATTGTAGATTGACTTGGAACTTGAACAAAGTTTTTGTGAAGCCACTAAATGTAACAAAGATCGTGTTCCAGCGTGAATTTTGCGCTCAAACAGTGCCAGAATGACGTGCAGAAGAAGAATATAGAAAAACTGGCCGCAAACGGCTGCAAATACAAGCCAATGCAGAATCAGTGTACCAGATCGACCCAGCAACAAGGCTATGATCAAGGTAGCGTTCACTGGCATCACGTAGAGCATGAAGCCAAAGTAGAGTTGGCTAAACACCAAGTTTAAACGTAATATCTCGACCACAAGTTGGGTGTGTCCTCGAGTATATCGGAGAAAGCATCTCTTTTGGTAGAGCTTGGAAGAGTGCTGTGTCAAGCTAAGTAGTTTGTTCACTCGATCCAGCTTGAACAGTGCCAACATGGAGATTATAATAAAGTTGACCGCTACGATAAAGTTAACGTGAAAGCATAGTGCTAGTGAGAGAGTGTAGAGAACCAGATTAATTGTTGATGACACTATCAGTAGCAGTAGAGTGAGCATGTTGACTGATTGCACCGTCAAAAGATGTAGTTTATAAATGACTACTATAATGGCCGAAACTAGAAATATTGCTATTAAAACAGTTGGTTAAAAATTAACTTTAAAAATTAATCAAACTGAATTTAACTTACAAATCAAAAGTTGAAACATTTGAAACTCGAATGAAATTGCTGAAAAGGTGTAGTAAATAAGAGACAATCGCGATTTAGTGGGCGAATTCCACATTATATGTTTACGAACAAGAAATTTGAATTGTCCGTTTTGTTTTTGGGCATCTTTTGGATCAAAGCAAAGAAAGCTACGCAACCATTTGTGACATAGCAAACTCTTTGGATTGAAGTAGAAGAAATGACAAAACCAGAGGGAGACGAGGGTAAAGCCGAAAGATGCAAAGTTAAAAACAGCACTACCGTGCACAAGACTGACCGCGTCAAAGAGTGCAATTTGCACCAGTGGTGAATTGGTATAGGGCGTAAGTAAAACAAGATGAGTGAGTGCCCTTAGAAGACCAAAACCAAGAACCATTCGCACTTCAAACACCACCGATGGATAGCATCTAGTGATGGTCTGGCCCGCTACCCACCAGAAATAAATTAAGCTATGTCGAGTGGTGAGCCGAAGTAATGTGTGATACACAAAAGAGAACCACATTATCACTAGTGAAAGCCATTTGCCTCTAATAATTTCTACTTTTAGTTTACTACCAAGATAAAGAATATTTTTTAAAACCGGTATGGGGTTTTTCCAATCGATTAAATTAGTAATAAAAAAACTTAATTGCAAGACGAATTTTGAAATAGCTTTTCAAAATGCTTTTGAAACAATAAAATAACATTTTATGTGAAAATAGTCTCTAGTCAACTCTAACCAGTATTACACACTGTCACTTTTGCTAAATTTGCTCCCCATTTGTTCTCATAGTGATAATATAATATAATAGACTTTAAGAAACAATAATTGACTATCCAAAAGTAGCTGTCATCTCTACTTTTTGAGATATAGAGTTTTTGCTCAATTTCTCATAACTTAGTTATCCGATTGATATTTATAAATCCACATTCGAAAGGTATTTTCAAACCTTACAATATGATATAAAAATCGGTAATTACAAACTTATCTTATTAGATTATCATTAAATTAAGTGGTTATTTTACATCACTTTTTATTTTTAAATTCAATATTACATTTTGTAATGAGAGATCAATGATTTAATATTCCACAGATAGCCAAAGAATGTCCCAATCACTTTTTCAAAAAATATCTGGATGACAATCGAGTAAGCATCATAGTATTGAAATAATTACTTTAGGAAGTTGAAAAAGTGATAGTTAAAAATGAACATTCGAAAATAGACGAAAGCTTTTTTAAATTGCAAAAAAGTGTTTAAAATAAGAAAATAAACTACAGTACACGAGAGAGACTGTACCTTGATCAATGACTTGTTGTTGACCACGCTGAAAGGTCCATAGGTGATGCCGTATTGGTTGTCACAATGAAACTTGCTGATATACTGCTCAAGGTGAAGGCGAGCGCGTAGGTCATTTTGTAAATGGGTTTGATGCCAGGCGGAAATGTAAAAGAGTCGACCAGTGTGAGAGTGAATCTTGCGATTGAACTGGGAAACAAGCCAGTGAGTGGAGAGAATGAAGCCCACCTCACACAACACCATGAATTGTAATGCGAGACATAGCAGTGGCTCATCGATGTCGCCCACTGTCAGCCACATCACACTGAAAGCACTGATGGGAAGGGCCAGAAGGTTAAACCAGAGGTAGACTGGACCAATCACCTGGTTGAGGCGAATCACCTCGAGAACCAACTTCACAGCGTAGCGATAGTAGCACTCACACTGGTCTTCTGGCAACAACTTTCGATTTGCTTGGTTCAAGTAGTAGAATAACATTAGATTGACTATGATGAAAGTCAGGACCGGATCACAGACTCGTGTTACTATATGCAAAGTTCCTAAAAACACTATGAGTGATATGTTGGTTAGAATTCGACAGGGGAGTATACTTTTAAAAAAAAAGTTGTAGATAAAGGTTAATCATTTATTCATATGGATTCTAAAGTTTTGGTTTTTATCTAAATAATGGTGTAAAAACTAATTCTAAGTCAACTATAGTTTTTAGGAAAATTTCAATTGTTTCGAATGTTTTTAACATTGTTTTTTAAACCGAACTTTAGAATCAAATTCGGGACAATTTGAAAATTTGGCAGCTCCCAAATTTTTATACTCAATTCTAAATACTCTAAATTTTCAAATTTAGGCTAAACTTGGCATTACTCTATGTATACAAAAATATAGAAAATAAACAGAGAGCGCTCTAGAGAGAGAGAGAGAGAGAGAGAGAGAGAGAGAGAGAGAGAGAGAGAGAAAGAGAGAGAGAAAGAGAGAGAGAGAGA
>WURS02043606.1:0-11177 GCA_011762765.2 Rhinocypha anisoptera | reverse complement strand
AAACTTCCAAACTTCCAAACTTCCAAACTTCCAAACTTCCAAACTTCCAAACTTCCAAATCTTCGTCCGTTCAGGAGTGATTGAGCAGGGCGGAAGGAGGAGGAAGAATGGACCGCACAGTATTTCTGCAACGGCGGAGGAGTGCGGGGAGATTGCGAGGGAGGAGAGGGGAGGGCAATACACATAGAGCGAACGGAACGAGAAGTTTTGGAGGGGAGCCGGAGGAGGGGGTGATGTACGTGTTAAGTGGAGATATTTTTATCATCTTAAAGAGGATGCATTCTTCCACACTAGGCGACGTCGCGCAAGAAGCGAAGCTATCGAAAACGGCCGGAAGTTCCATGAGAAGCGAGCTGTCATCCATGCAGGGGCTAAGTTAGCACTCAATAATGAGTCAATAGCGTCTTACATTACGGAGAAGACTTGCAAACACGATTCTTATCCAGTTTCATTGTTTCCAAGATTAATGACAACATTCGGAGTGAAAGAGATCGATGTTGATCATTCTGATATAAATGTAACACAAAATAAATCCTATTGTACCCGGGGTGAAATATCAAAATTAGTGAAAGAGCCAGATGTTGTTGGCCAAATCAAAGTGACCATAGATCTCGTATTAACAGACATTTTTAACCCTTTGTCAGATAATAGTCGATATTAACCCCAATGCTTACTTACTATTCAAATCCGTGATTCATCTTCTGAGGATCGGACTCATGAGAGCGAATTGATGAGTCTACAGTTTTTGTTTATAAGGAAAACAATAAAAGGATCCGTACTCGAGTGGATGTACCCTTATGTCCTGGTATTTACATAGATATAGTTATATTGAAAATGCAGTGAGGAATAATATATCTATTTTTCTATAAGGAATATATATATATATATATGGATTCCTACCACCACATCTCGGTGGGAACTGCGATCGTTATCTGGTATTTACCATTTGAGTGGCGAACTTTTTATGGGCAATCGATGATCTCTATCGAAAATTACCTAATTATGCTAATTACATCACCAAATCAAACCTGCAATTATTTAAAAATAAAATGTGAAACTTCAAAATATGTTCGTTTCAAAATTCAAAATAGTTCGTTCAATTGATGGCGCTTCCAAAGAGGTACAAAACAATGAAATTTTAATTTCCAGGTTTTGGTAGTAAAAACATCTAGGGTTCCCAGAATTTATTCGATACATTCAAATTATCAAACTAACGTCTAAAAAATATGAGTGAATTTTGTTTTTTTTTATAGAAAAAGATTAATTGGCACGAAAAACCAAAAAATTAATCAGTACCAGCATTTAGGAAAAGGTAAAGCAATAATTATTTTAGAAGAGAGAGAGAGATGTATCTAGTAAGTATTATTTGATGAAATAAAATATTTTACGAGACAAAATAAATAAGAAATATTCTAAGTGATCGACAGTATAGAAATTGACCATATTCTTTTTCTCTTCCGGAAAAATAAGGAAAGCATCCTGAATAATTCAAAACACTGAATGGGGCAATTGTGAACAACTGGTGCAATGTGTGGTTAATGGTACCGTGGTATTATCCACGGCGTCTTTGAGAGAAAAACAAGAGGATATTTTCATTCGTGAGCAGAGGGCTCCTTTGAGGTTTGAATATTTTCAGGGAGGAATTATAATTCGTATGCGGTTGGAGACGTCTCACTATCCATTAATCACGTTCCCTCCAATAGAGAGTTGGAAAAAAACATCGCAAGGTCTCGTTACCGTCCGAGGGCCGATAAAGAGCTTTTGGGACTATTTCTTTTATTTCTCTCTGCTTCCGTCCTCGGAAAGGTTCTCCCGTTCCTCTGTGCAGGAGCGGTCACTCGACTGCGAAATGTCATCCACTACGCTTGGCATTTTAGATTTTCGTGTGCCTGGCGCCCCAGATTTCTCGCGCTTCTGCCCAAAACTACAAGCTCGATTGTTCGTACGGAACCCATGCGAAACGTATGCAGGTGGCGAGGGAAAGGAGACAAAAGTGGCACGACAATGATACGAAAACAAAGGAAGCTGACAAATGTCATACCATGAGATGAAATTTTCAGAACACGCTGTGATGTTGGCTAAAACGAAACACGCTTTATTTTCTTTCCCGTTCGTTCGGTGCCAACGTGAGTGATTCAGGTTTGAACTGCGGCTTGGAGTTGCTAAAGAGAGGTCGTAATTTTGGTCTCTGGAAAATTCATCGAACCATAAACGACTTCGTGAAATGTCATGTGGCAAAAAAGGTTTAAAATGGCATATTCCATAAGGTCAGCCATCTGATAAATATACTGAAGGTTATAACCAAGATACAAAATGAACTACAATTACAGAAAGATAGCAGAAATCAACAGTTTCAATATTATTTCCTGAAGAACCTTCAAGAAGATATTAATATGGATTCAGTTTAAAAATAATTTTAGCTTCTTAACCAACAGGGGGTCTATTCTACATAAAATATATTATCTTATAGATTCATTGTTATACATGCTATATAGTGCTGAAATGATCATTTGACAGAAAATTATATCTACCTGCATAGATATATATGTAATACATGTATATACATGTAGCACATGAATATACATGTAATATAGGTAAGTATATATATATATATATATAACCTTATTAATTTAAGGGGGAAATAAAGCACTTTTTAGATTAAAAATTAACCTGTAACTTAAATTTAACATCCGTATGTTTATATAGTACACAACCACTGGTTAATGTCATTTCTAATAAAATAATAGAACATTTTATAATTATTTGATATTATATATTAATTTTATGGCCTATGATATGTAGGGAGCAAGCACTTCGTACTAGTTATAAGTAATGAACGTCATTTATTAATATTCATAATAAGACAATTGTTTTCTGTAAAACTTCTCTGTTATGCGATATTTGGTTAGACATTCAAATATTTCGCGTCTGTTAAGCACTTCAATAAGCAAACACACTAGCACATCTTTCACGACTTAACTATACTTAACCCAGGTTTAAAAAAATAGGTATATTTATTCATGTGAGACTTAACAAAAAATTAGTCACTACCAACACAAAACAAAGGTACCTAAGGATTTTACGCTTTCATGAAATATCAATATATGAGCCTTACATAATGTAGCTATAGTGCAAAGCTCTTTCACAAGCAACTCACAAGTAATGGCTTTACGCACCAATGAGTGTCACCTCAAGCTATCAGCTACTCGAAATGAATGCGAAGAATTATTCCAAGTTAAATGTTCGCAAGTGATTCAGACATGAAGGGTAAGGGCGAGAATTCATTGGTCTGCAAATGGTCAGCATTGGAAAAACGAGAATTCATTGGTCGGCATAAATCTGTTTCTTTCTTCGTTTACAAGGAAAAAGTACTGAAAGTAGTCAATTTCAATAAGGAAGATAATATAAATCAAACCTATGTCAGTTTATCACTTAAAAGCCATGTATCTCCGAGTGATTTCCAAAGAATACAAGAGGTATCTATTCACATTAATTTATAAAGAGTTTAATTTTTAATACAAATTCATGTTTTAATCAGAAAGTAGATTTTACTAAAAATTAAATCAGAAGTTTAAATTCCGACGTTTTTTTATAATTCAACTAACTTGAATGAGAAATAATCATTTGTCAGAATAATCAAAACTAGTTTGCTTTAAGATAAAAATGAACTCAGCAACCTCGTTGGCTGCAGTTAGACAACAGTGACGCAACCCTTTATATAAAAAAAAACTCGCTTTAATCCTCATACGCTTGGTGCGTATAAAGAGTTCAAACCCAAGCACAAACCGTTTTCCCCATCCATCTGTAGTTATTGAATAATGACCGCTTTACCAGCTATTGTACCACAGCGCCTACTAGCGAGCAAGTGGTCAATCGGGTCGGGAATGGCTTGATCTCACGCGATAGTGCACTCCAGAGGCAAAACGATTGCTCTTCATTCCAGACCAGTTGTTGTGGCTGCCGCTTCTGTGCATTATTAAAGAGCGAAGGAAACGACACCTATAACCAAGGTCTCATTATGGGAGGAATGGAAGGAAAGAGCAATAGTAATCCTCTCACTCAACTCGAGATCGTTTAAATTATTGTGGTCATCGCTCCAGTTCACGTGTGCCCGCCGAAGACGTGGGCTAAATTCTGACTCCAGAAAATTCATAAGGTTGCCCTTTTGGGAATTAGTTTGGCAAAATAAGCAAGGGGAATTCACAGACACACACACACCTTTAAATCAACAATGAGAAAGTAACTTTTCTAAAGCAACCGCTCGTCTTAATGAGAGAACAGATGAGGAAAGTAACTCTCTGGAACAGCATCGTAGGATATCGAGTATGTTAGCCGGTGTAAAAATACGGGGTAGATAAATTTAATTAAGTCCTATCCTCCTACTTTGTACACTATGTTGCAAATACAATTTCCTACTGAATGGGAGAGTGACTTTCTTTTTTCCACATAAAATATATCACTGAAACACACATCTGGCGAAAAGAAACTGTCAGAAGCGCCGGTATTCATAGGATTAAGAAATTTTATATGTACATATATTTGTATTTTTAAAGTTCGATTCAAATAAGAAGCTGACAATGGTATGTTTTAATGCTTCTACTTATGTACTACCAAGTAGTGCAAAGTTCAATAAGGAACAAAGCATCTGGACCATGATATAGCTATAATGTATTTTGTGGTTTGGGTAATATAAAAATTGATAATTTCGTCAAGAAAAGTTTTAATATGATAGGTTCTACCACCAGAACCAGCCTTCGAATTGATTGGTGTGGTGGTGGTGATATGAATCTGGAAGAATTAAAAAAACTACTTCAGATTTAAAAAAATAATACGTTGAATGATGTTGAAGTAAACATATTTATAAACATGAATGTCACTTTGAGACTTGGACTTCTGTTAAAAAGAGGAATTTTACAGAAATAAAAAAATAATACCTAATATAGGAAAATGATTAGTAGATAAAAGTCAAACATGTATTCAACGAAATAATTTCAAAGCACAAGTTTTCCCACAAGGGTTATATAGCGACCACACGATAATATGTAGGTTTGAAAATGTAACGTATAAAGAAACAAATAAACGAAGACGATGATCGAGAACAAAATCAGAATGGAATCAGAGCGGCATCATTACCAAGTGCGACCGAGATCAAAGATCACCACCGAAAAATAACGATATACGCCTATCAGCTCGGGCTACTGGTCATGTGGCTCCCATAAAATTCGAAGTCGTCAACCAACCCCGTGACCCACGAAATAACAGTTCACTTTCAAACGGATGTAAGGTTTGATTTCATGAATTGCTGTCTTCGAAAAAACTTCTTGTTATTCTAAGTTATTCCCACATAAAGGAATTGGATCGAGACTTTTTTTCCGAGGTTTTGTTTCATGTCTGATTAGCTAGCAATTACTACCTTCATACCGGGAACTTTTCACCAGGTAGTATTTAAAATTAATGTAAGAGTTTAACAGTATAGCTACACACATAGTACATGGCAAATTTATTTCGTTCATAATGCATTGTATTGTTATTTATACATCATAATGCTATTTATTTTTGTGAGTTGTAATATGTATATGTAATGTAGAATAACTATAAAATTATCGGTTATATACCGGTTAAGGTAGGTTTTTCGATGAACTCCAAAAAAAAAGAGATTCCGATCCAAAAGCTAAGATAAATCCCTTTTTACAGCCATCATTCCATCTAAAATTCCAATTCTTTTCCTACCACTACCTCGTTATCCAACATTCTACCCTCTATCTCTATCTTTCAAAACCCATCGCCATTCAATATCACTTCTATCCATCTTTCCTGCCTTCATCGAATTTCTTCCACCAATTATCTCTCTTCCCCTTCACTCCTTGGCACTCCTTCGCTTGCTTTCTTCTCCCTCCGCTTTACCATCTCAACCATTCGCTACACCCACATCTCAAAAGCCTCCTCTCTACACTCCTTTCATTCCTTAAGGTCCAGGTTACAGATATATACGATTGCTCGCTTAATGAGGCCCAAAACGAACCCTTTCATAACGAATTTACCTAATGTTGCTAACACGACTCCTTCCTTTTCATGAAAGTATCTTTTGCTAACGTATTTCTTCTTCTAATTCCCCGTATTTCGCTGTGCCCATATTACTCTAAGATGCTACTTAAACAAGTAACATTTTCAATCTGATCCAGAATTTGCCCACCTAGTGTATATTTAATGAACCATTCTCCTCCGGAATGTAAATTCCCTTGCATGTAAAGCACTCAGAAAATGCTGCAGCCCTTTGTCTGAATTACTAGCTCATCTGCGAACCTGATCAATTTGATAATACCCTATCCTCTTTTAATGCCCTGACTACACAGATTTCCATGCCTTTGTCTCCATCTCCTCTGAATACATGTTAAACAGGTGACTACAGACATCCCCATCTAACTCCCTTGCTTAAATTTTCCCATCCAGAATTGAATAAAAGATAAAAAGTTGTGGTATTGCCATATTGTTTCAAAGAGAAATTAATTACAAAATTTTTGGTTGCCACGGGGAAGCTCAGGGAATTTCAAAGAATATTTATTAAACCATTATGTATTAAAAATTCTATTAAATAAAATTTTCCATTCCTAAATGATGGCATCTTGACACAATATTTTAAGCTCTTTAGAATATTTATATAATTTTACTACAGCTATTGATTGATTAGTGCGTTTTTTAACATTTGTACAACATCATTGAGTATGCACAACATAAATTATCATTTATATTCAATTAAACTATTAAAATCTTAGGGAGTATTAAAATTAAATCTAAACTGATAATTAGTTTTTCGCAAGTAGATCATATCATAGTAAGTTCAGTGTCCACTAAGAGTATCGTGGCAACAATAGAAATATGATGGAGTTTATGGTCGAGGAAATGTGAAAGCCACAAATGTGGACGTATGTGTTTCGTGTAGCATGTGGGCAAGATGAAAAATATGACTTAAAAACCAAATTATGAAACAATAAAACACAGAAGAAGGGTCTTTAAAAAGAAAATAATATTAGAATTCCTATTGCAGATCTCTATATTTAAATTTCCTTGTCTGAACCTTTGTCAAATTGAAAAAAATCTCCATTTATACTCCATAAACATTTAGGAAATTTCATTCTTCAGATAATAACAATAGAGATAGAAACTAAAGATCCAGTAGTTAAATGAATGTTTTTTTCACCGAATCAGGCGTGATGTGGTGGAAGAGATTCATACTAAGAATAAAAACAGCACTTTTCCACTGTTAAAGTGCTGTTTTTATTCTCAGTATAAATGATTGGTACGTTTAAACGGTACGTTTAAATTTTGAAAAGATGCGCGCAGTTGAAAAAGTAGCTAATAACCCTTTTCATTATCCTTAGTAATAATGGTTTTACTAAGAATAATAAAATAACCAAAATTCCGGTTCCAAAATTAAAACGTGGTTCCTAAAAATAACCATATTCCAAGATAGAAGTGGTAAACACGTTACTTCGTGATGACATATTTGAATACTTCTGAGGATCTGCTCATAAGAAAAATCCTGGTTTCTGATCAAGATTGAATTTAAGGATTCTTCAGAGAAAATTACAGGCGTAGCTTGGAGGGAGAACTCAAAAGAGCGCGAGAGAATTAGGTCGAGAGTGGATGCAGCGAGCGCTAATTAGTGCACGACCGATCCAAGTGACGCGACATGCGACGGGGTGGCAGGGAGCAGGAGATGCATTTTGTCTCCATACGAGCCCAGAGTTGAGTATATTGGGGCTTTTGGAGAGGAATGGGGAGGTGGCTGGTTGAAGGAGGAAGCTGTAAACAAAGCGCCCAACCACTCGTCCCCCGACCCTCCCACCGCCGTAAAGCAGCGGCCCCGCCTCCGAAGCCCTCTATGAGTCACCGCCCACGCCCTCCTCTCTCTCTTTCTCCTTCCACGTTCCTTCGGAGGTCCCCCTTTTCCTCCCTCGCCCCGCCGCGAGTCGATACGACTTCCCATGCTCTACGTGGCATTGCGGAGCCCAAGGCGCCACACAGTCGTGCAACGGGGGAAACATAACAGGGACGACGGGGTGGGGACAGAGGAAGATATTGGGGGAGGGACAGGATGATGGTACCAGCGGGAGGGAGATTCGGAGGGATTAAAACCTGCTGAAGTGAGTTTTACGACCAAAACATAGAGGTCTGAAATGAGATTGGATGACTGCCAAAAATTTTAAATATTTGGGCAAAATTTGTTGAAGAAATTCCTGAGAGATAGTGAAGATCATTATTTTTGGCCATTTCCAAAATACCATGCCTGACAAACATGGCATGGCAAACAAACAAGTGTCGTCAGGACAACTGATTACTACGAGTGCCAATGCTAGGTACGAAAGATGCACTATCAGTTAATGTTTTCGTTGATGATAGGGGTTTTGTCCGTGCAGTACATTCCTCATGTGGCTACTCTCAACAAAAGCAAGCGCAATTAGACATCGTGACAGAAAAGTATTCATCTTATTGTTCTGATAAAATGTCACCATCGAAAAGCATGAGAAGAGAGGCCAGAGGACTTGAGGGATGAACAGTTTTCCTCAGTGCGCTTTACTCTGAATGTCGGCAGTAAAATTGTGATTCTCCATGTTATAAAAAAATTACGCCATCACACGTGCATATATTAAATGATGTTGATATTAATAGGAGAAAACTAACCTCAAGTTTAGACTTTTGCAGAAATATTTTAACGAAATGTATCTTACATATATAAAAATATTTATGTTCATTATTTAAACCAAAATGTCACAAGTAGAACGAGGATATATGATGATTCTCATACTATTTCAAAGCAGATAAATTTCGACTTCAGAAAATTATAATTGAGAAAAATAACAATATAACCTGTTAAACTAAGGTTAATTAACCTGTATCAAATAGTTCATCTCAAAAACCACTGAAAATGGGAAAATTTGCGAAAACGGTTAAATAATCTTAATTTTTCTACCAACCTAATTGATCCAATGGGATATGACCTATCCGTGTTCATGAGTGTCTGTGTAAAAAAGTTCATGTTCCGTTTCCTTTAAATATTATTTTCCATTTAAGAATAACAAGTAAAGATAACAAACGGAAACCCAAAATACACTCAAGTATTTAATATTGTGTATGATTCTTTTTAAATATATAACAATTGTTTTAGATATTTTGTGGAAGCTAAATATATTGTACGCAGAAAAATATAACAGGCAAACATGGCAAGGAATAACTATAAATCAACAATTCGCTCAAAATATGTTAGGTATTTCAATTTGCTCATTACGTATAAAGGCAGAAATTTGGGATTAAAAACGGGTTGAGAGTTAGAAGAAGAAAGTGCAAATTTAATTGTTTTAAGATAAAATTAAGATAATTCAAGTTAGAGTAACACGTCGCAAGGATGGAAACTCGTGAAAAATGAGAATTCGAATGTGAAAAAGTAGTACTCTTTGAAAAAACAAGCAACGGCGAAAAATCAGGAAGAAGTGAACGAGAAAATAAAGAGGGAAGAAAAAAAGGAGGAAGTAAAAACGTGAAAAATAGCGAAGTGTACCAACTATCCTCGAAAAGTTTCTTAACACAAAATGGCGGGAAGTAGAGGTGGTGGATGCGATTGACAAATTATTTTAGTGGCTCCGGCAAAAGGAGTAATGAAAGACGAAAAAGTTCCCCAGTTTCGTTCATCCTCCTTACTGCGGAGGCTCCCCCTTACTCACAATGAGGCTGCTCCTTCCCTCTTATCGCACTTTTTCCCTTTCAATAAAGCCATGCGGAAGATTTAGGAGGGGTGCGGGCGATGGTAAGGAGGGGAACAACTTGGAGACTGAGTGACGGGGTAGTGTCAAACAAGACACCACCGAAATCACGTGGGGCTTTATGGGAGGGATGAACAGGGGATTCGAATGGCGGGAAGGTATATAAACTCCAATTCCTCTTCGGACTGGCGCCTTTCCTCTCCTCCCCTCTCCTCACTCAGGGGACTTCTATCACGGGGATACCATCGCCGGCGAAAAGGGACCGCGTAATGATTAAGACGTGCCCAATATCAAAATGCGACTTAGAGGAACGGGAGACCCGGCTGTGTGGTGCGTGTGATGCGGCAATCCGCAATTCAACGTCATGAAGGGGTGTAACGAAAAGAGAGATGGGCCGGAACTACGATACAAGCCTATAAAACCGGGAGCCTGAATGGTTTTATGCTTCAAAGGGGGGGATTTTATGGAGCATTCGTAAAATAAGACGGGTTATTCCATAAAATAGTGGTTCGGATCCGAACTTTTCAACCATTGCAAAAGGGTGTGAAACCTACTCCCTCACGATAGATGAGGCGGGGCCAGTTGTTTCGCACGCAAGACTATTAACCCTAGTCCACCGACTCTCTTCATCTAGGGTGTTCCCAAGTTCCATTCGGGTTCCTCAATAATTACGGCGTGTTTTTTAGCTTGAATATCAGATAACTATTATCGCTACAAATAATAATGCAATCTTTTTTTCCGCTGTGGGAGAAGAGAACAATATACGACGTCCACCGAAAAGTATTTTTGCAAGATAAGATACCTCCATACTACTTCAAAATATTTCAACAGTGATTATCAATGGAAAAATGTAACAAATATCTCCGTAAAAACGCATATAGGGCTAAATATACACGTATTTTCCTCAGTAAATATCTATTGACAGAAAAGCCTGCAGGAAAAAGCAATCCTACCACCGGATGTGATTTCTTATAATAAAATAAATGAAGTCAATTTGCAATTTCCACTTACAAAAATTTGATTTCTTATAGAAAAAGACTTGACTTAAGAATAATGGGTCATCAATACATAAAATGATAAAACTTTTCAACGGATTTTGGGCAAAAACAACGGCACACGCAGAGATGAGAATATTAAATTAATGGGAGTGTGGAAGAATAATTATGATTGTTTAGTAAAGACTTTAATGAAATCCTAGGAATAATAGAATAAGTGTAGAGTTAGGCCAATAATTATAATAAACCACTCATTGGATTGATAAAACACAATGTGGTTGATGGGTTCAATTTATATTGAGTGTTTCTCGCAGTACTTGTGCCACAATTAATACGCAATGGATTGAAAAATTATTTCAAATATCTTCTGTTGTCCAAATATTTGATATAAAATTATTAAGTCATAATTTTATATTATAACTAA
>WURS02043586.1:0-11178 GCA_011762765.2 Rhinocypha anisoptera | reverse complement strand
AACCACAAATGGAACAGTGAAAGTAACTTATTAGGAACCCTTATGACCCTGGTGAGTGAATTTTCATGTGCCATTGGATTTAGTGCTAAGTAGGCTCTACTCTCACCTAACAGACCAACTTCTGGGTTTTTGGTAAGACATAAAGCACTTTGCTTTACACTTAAATATTTATTAATATGAATAGTTTCTACTATACTCATAGCATTATTAAGTGGCTATGTGTTCCAGCAACATGTAGCGGAGAAAAGTAGTGGACTGTATAAATGGTTTTAACCCCTCAGCTGTGCTAGGTTCCTTCTTTCACAATGGCTCTGTGCGGATGAAAAGTTACCACTGCACTCTTCCCTTCTGTTTCCAAAAAAGGTTTATTAGGTGGTGGACCCGGGATGATCCTTATTGACCACATAGCCCAGTTTCCTCCAAGGGGGGTATTGGAGATACAATTGACTAAAGTAAAAGTATTGCATGCAGGAATATATAAAAAAATTAGCTCCATATTTATTTTTCTTGATAATATATTAATAATTTTATATCAAACACAATGTAAATACTTTCATTTAATACGAGTATTCAACCTAAAATCAGAGACACCTAAGGGAATTGAGGGTAGGTCAGAAGAGAATTTCCCTAATCTCGGCGGATGGAATGCATTTGTCAAATTCACCTGAGGGTCATGAACCATCATAAACTGCACTAATGGTCACTCTTCATAATAAAGTTACTCACTTTGTATCCTTTTTTGTAATTTTTTGTTTGTGTCCCTTGTAATTGAGCACGCCAGGCAATCAAACTCTCAAATCTGAACACTACGGGTGTAGAAAAACTAGTTGTATTAATAAATATATAAGTTCAAAACAAAGTGTTTTATATCTTAACAACATGAAAAACTTCCACAGGGTAAAGACCTCTTCAATCCATCTCCATGTTGAATAATTTGGCCTGTGGTTTCATTGAATGAGAGAATTCTGTGATAATTTAATAATCATACAAACCACAGCTTCTAACCAGAAGGTATGTTTGCTAGAAGAGGGTAGAGAGCTCATCTAATACACAATTGAATGTCAGGGTAGGGGAAGCAAGGACCTTTCCCTCTGTGCTGTCTGATCTTTGCCACATAATCACTTGGCTTGGGTTCCAGCTGGAGGCATCACACCACTTGAATGCAGGTCTCCTGTTGACCAACAGAGCACCCTACCCACTGGGCTACCATGACATAATTTCATTTTGGTGATTATACCATTTTTCTGAAAAGGGAAGTATCAGATAACCTGAGGAATCCTTTGCTCAATGGCAGAAACAAACAACCATCTGAGGCCTACCTAAAAACAAGACGTTGATCACCTTTGATAGAATCCAAGTCTTAAATTCCAATCAGCCAACTAAATTAAGGGTTCATACAAATGCCAGAATGGATAAAAATCACCTTATGGAACAGAAAATAATTTGCAACTCATATTTTCACAAAATAATTGAAGACCAGAGAAATGGGAAAATGTTTTAATTTACTGCATCCAATTTTCTCTCCTATGCATCACAAAAATGCATGAAATTTTTCCTCATAAATTATATTTGTAATTTTGACAATACCTTTTGTGAACGTTCATTACATTTAGTCCCAATTTGCTTAAAATAATTTCAAGTGACTCTATATTTTAGCATTTTGATAGTAATTAGGTAGTGTAATATACAATAAACATATTCTTTTTGAAGTTATTCATAAGAGGCCAAGCTTTGGCTTGGTGCAATGATTTTTGCTACATTCATTTTTTTCTCCATCCCATAATCCCAGTTTCAGGATACTAAATCTTTCCTTCCTCACTTATTGACCCTCAGGTTAATATCATCCTGGCTGCGGTGAAATTAATGAAGTGTGAAACTTAAAGAGATATTTTTCTAGAAGTATATGA
Source organism: Rhinocypha anisoptera (assembly GCA_011762765.2). NCBI lineage: Eukaryota > Metazoa > Arthropoda > Insecta > Odonata > Chlorocyphidae > Rhinocypha > Rhinocypha anisoptera. The sequence goes on along the minus strand of WURS02043586.1, from coordinate 9,271 downwards.
GTCCAGGAAACAATAATTGTATTTGTGAGATGTTTGGCATGTACAATACATAAATATTTAATTCAATCCAAGAATATTCCATCATATAGTGACTCATGTAGTTAACCTATGAATCTAATTAGCTCATTCCAGTAAATATGAATATGGCTTCACCAAAGGCCCCATCCCTCCATGAAGAATTATAAGCATTCTATGAAAGTAACATAGTATACCCCAAAAGAAATGTTTCCATAGCATTAATACTAGCTTTATATATATTTATATAATACCTATCCTTTGGAGAATCGAAAAAGTCATTTCTCCTATTTTTGGGGACAATCAGTATTTACAAAGGGACCTTATGAAGTTGTACTTATGCTCAAATATTTCATTAATAAGACATCATTTTAGGACCAGAATAAGATCTTTATTTGTTAGAATAATATACAATCAACACATCTACTGTTATATATTATTATTCTATGAATGTAACTCTTTGATAAAATATAACAAATAATGAGAAAGGTAATACAAAAATTGGTCAATAAAATTTACATTAGATCATTTTGTGTGTATGACCTCACAGTCAAGGCCATGCATCACACACTTTGTTACAACAAGGTCTTTTTAAGTTTGACGAATTCCATTGTCCCATTTCAATTTCTTTGGTGAATTCAATAAGAATCATTTCTTTTGGCTAGAGCATAATTGTCAGTGGCCATTGAACATGACCTCTCTATGGTTACTGAGAACTTTAGTTGCTCAAGTATATAGTGGACCATAACAGACAAAAGTTTAGACTCATGTTATGTTGGTTAGCAGCATATGATATACTGATTGATCACTCTGCATTAACCCTTTTTTTGCCAGCAGGCTGATATATCGGCTCTAGTGATATGTGTTAAAATTGTCATAGGCTGATCTATTGGCCAAATTTTTTGTTTAATAAATATTTTTTATTAGATTGTTTAGAAGATAAAAAATATAAATTAAATATTTTACTTACCCTAAAAGTGTTCAGAGTGTAAATAAAAGTAAATTACATAAACAAATTTATATTAATATATATTATATATAATTAAATGTATAAATCAACAAATTACACGAGAAAGCCATGGGATTTTTTGCACATACCAAGAGATAGGAGCTGGCACTAAAAGGGTTAACAGAGCAATTGGTACTATTTTGTATTATGAACTCTTACGTGATGGATAAGATACTAACTATGGCAGCTGCAGTGGTTTGAATATGGACAGAAATGTTGGGATGACATTGAGGAGGAATAAGAAATTTGGAAGGTGAGTGATCAGCATCAAATAATGGCAAGGATATAAAAATATTGGTAGAAGCAAAAGCTGATCCAATGAGCTTAGTTCTAATCCAAGAATATATTCCAATGGGTAATCAAAATATGGAAAAGGTAGATCCAGTTTGAGGAATTATTAGGAATATATCTCTAAAGGAAGAACATTGTAATGATAGGGGACTGGAATGATGACATTGGGGAAAGGCGGCATGGTCATGAAGTTGGTAGGTTTATATGGTTTATGGATGGAGAAATGAATTTGGGGAGAAATTAGTGGAATGTTTTAAGAGAGGGCATCTGGTACAAGCTAATACATGGTCCAAACACCACAAAAGGCAAAAGAAATCATGGAAGAAGCTGGAAGATAAAGAGAAGTACAGGTTACAGTAAGATTAAATCATAGTTAGGCATATAGAGCTTGACCGTGTATATATGGTCCTTCTCGGTGAATGGTGAGTGGAGCTACAACTTCCTACCACCTCTTCTGGCTTAACCCCCTTCTTTACTCTCTCACTCACACACTGGAGGAGAGGCAAACAGTGTTGCCAGTTTCTGCACACCGGCACAAAGTGGGGTACCAAGAGAGAACCAAAATGTCAAGAGCTGGCTACTATGATGAAGTGATGCTGGTAGGGGAAGGAAGGAGCCCGGAGTGGGGGTAGCCAAGGACAGAGAGGGGGTACGAAGGAATTTTCGCATAGGGCAATTTCTAAGTACTCGAGCTCTAATATATAGCAACAGCTTTCAGAGAATTTTTTTTTATTCACCATAGGCCATTTATACATTGTATATGCTGAGGCGAGTAATAATATAAAATTAATAATTCATAAAAACATTCAAGATTAGTGAATAGATTAAGGCAGTTTTATTACAAATTCTTATTTATAAACACGGTTATTTTTCTTTCCAGGTATTTTTACTGATAAGGACCAATGGTCATTGACTCATGGATTTAATGATTTCAGGCTCTGCTTCATGGAAGTTCCTAATATCCTTAAATATCAACAATTGACATAGAAAATTCTGTGGAAAAGTACAATATTCTCTGTCTATTTTAGAGACATAGACTCAGACCACAATTTGGTTATGATGAAGTTCATGTAAAGTTCAAGGGGATAAAAAGGAACAGGAGATTAAAAGCTGGAGATTAGACACAGAAACTAGAAGCTTTGACAGGAAAAAAGAAGAAAGGACATCAGGAATCAGTAGATAGCCTTCTAAACAAAGGTAATTAAATAAGAACAAAGGTACAAAAATGGAAAGGTCATAAAGATAAAGCAAGTGTATGAAAAAGTTGTGGCAGCAGGGAGAGAGGGGTGCAGTATATAACAAAGTCAAAGCCTTTTCAGGAAAAAGAACAGGAAATAAAACCCATAAAGAAAAAGATGCCTGGAAAGAAATTCAAACAGGAAAAAACCAGAAGTAATTTGGGTAAGGAACAAGCAGAGGACACTAAAGATAATAGAACCTTAAACTTGGATTTAGAAAAGGAATATGAAGTAGATAAGGATGGTCCAGATCAAGTGATGTTCCATAGGCAAGATAGAAAGGGAACTATATAATATGAGGTCGTCTAAGGCATTAGACATTATACCTAAGAATTACTCAAGGGTATTGCAAAAGGAGTAAGGAAGAGCTTTAATGAGAGAAGTCAAACAAATTACAATGAAGGAATTTCTTCAAAGGATTTCGTTAGGTCAACGTTAATTCTGATGAATTTCACTGAGGAGGCTGTCACCTAGTGGAATTCCAGAATGAAACAAAAATAGGTTGTCACTTGTATATATGGGAATATATACAAGCGACAACCTCTATTTGTGTCATTAACTTTGGTACCTAAGAAAGAGAAAGCAGTAGAATGTGTACATAGGAAAATTAGTTTGTTCCCACATGGTTGCAGCAAAGGTCAATCCTCGGAGTCATTTGTAAAAGACTCGAGAAAAGGGCAAATGGATACCTAGGTGAAGATCAGTTAAAATTTAGGAGAGATTAGGTGACTTGCAACATGACAGCAGCAGTCAAGATGAAAGTGATATTCTGTGTCTTATCCTGGGAAACCGCAGACAGCACTACAGGGAAGGAAACTGGCCCACCTTACGTGTGAATTTTCACAAGGCTTGTTGCTAGGTGGGCTCCATTATCATCTATCAAACTGACCTTTGGGCCGAGTACTGTGATCTGCGATGTTTCGATTTAGTCAAAATATCCATCTTTATAATCGATGTTTCGAGGACGAGCTTAAAGCCGTCAAGTGTGTCTACATGGTGGGTCGACCTCAAGATATGATGCATAGATAGATTGTCTTTATTTCGGAGGGCGAGATTGAGGCTTGAGAGTCCACCTATCTTATGATAAGTGATTAGCTGCTAAATAAGCAACCACTCGTGTGATCGACGAATAAGCTGTAGTGGACAATAAGCGGCGGAGGTAGTCTCGAGGATGTAGGGGCCCAGCCTCGTGTAAGACGGACATCAATTTTACAATGGTGCCATGACTTGTCGGGAGGTCGCCGCCAAAAAAAAAAAATAAGCCAATCACCCGGAGGGGGCAGCAGCCCTCCTTCGAAAGTGAATGAAGATGGAGACCACAACGGTCGGTAAAGAAACACTCACTTTACTGTAGAAGTTGTGATAGTTACTTTTGACGGCTGCAGTACTTCGACGTGGAAGGCAATGGAAAACTACTACTACATATTTCTCCTGAGGAGGAGCAGCTCAACAAATTAACTTTTTGTTTATGACGATATGGTATCCTCTCGAGTAAAATATTCCAGAGGTAAAATATTTAGTCCCCCATTCAGATATGCGGGCGAGGACTACTCGAGAGAGAACATCCGTCGAAGGTTCAAACCAGTAAAGGATAGGAACTTGGAAAGTTAAGTCGCTGCAGGATTGTGGTAGGCTGTAGAACCTGAAGACGGAAATGTGTAGAATGAGATTGGACATCTTAGGAATCAGAGAGGCGAGCTGGCCAAATCAGAAGACTTTTGAAGTGACAGTTGATTATTGATTCAGGATGCATTAATGGAAATTCAGAAGTGGGTATAAAAAATGAGTAAGAGTGTGCCGATGAGAGTGACGAGCTTCCTACGATATAATGAAAGAGACATAATAATGGCGAAGACATAACAACAAAAAACGAAGAGACGTCGCGTCTTAGTGGCATAGGCGTGCATGCTCGCATCCAGCCACCATCATGAGGAAGTGGAAGATATCGACGATGATATTTTGGAGGTGATAAAAAATGTAAACGGAGATGAAAATTTAATCTTTCTCGGAGGATGAAACGCAATTATCGGAGAATGCCAGGAAGGAGAAGCAGCGGGGAAAATAAGGTCTAGGAAAACGAAACGAAAGGGGCGAAAGGCTGTTTCAATTCTGTGAACATTTAAAATGTAGTGATGAAAAACACTATTTAAAGACCTCCAACGTAGAAGGTACGCACTGAATGTGCCTGGAGACGTAAGAAGCGGTCAGCTTAATTACAATATCGTATGGAAGCGTTTCAGAAATGAAGTAAAGGGTTTCAAAAGCTACCCGGGAACAGATATGTTTGCTGAGAGAGAGAGAGATGAAATAGAGTGGAGGAACCCATGGGGCAACATTGCAAACCGAGGCAGAAAAACACGGCGATGAAAGGGCTGTTATCAGCTCACAACAAGGAAAACACTTTGGAATACAAGATAGATTAAACGCAGCGAGTAAATGTCTACATATACGACCGAAGTAGTTTGCTAACATCGAAGTTATTATCACGCCATACGAAGCTCTATGTCTACAGAACCATCGTAGGTTAGCTACTTCTGAATGGGGCTCGGATAGGGATAATTAATGTACAAAAATACGAAATGGTATCTCTGACAAAAACAAAGTCTCGGGAAAGGTATTTGGACGAGGAAAGGAAGGCGTTAACAGGGAGATCAGTTTCGGAGCGCCAGACGGGAAGTAAGGAGCAGATGGCCCGAGACGGGCGGGGCCAGGCAATGAGAAGTGACGACAACAGCGTGACGGTAAAGCAGCTCTGGGACAGAGCGACGTCGGGGGTAGAGAGGAATTGCAGCAGAGAAGACGGGATTGGAGACAGACAGACGCGGCCGACGTGAGGGGAAGGAGATGGAGGCAGACTGTTGACGAGGCCATGGTCAAATCGGGTGCACGGGTGTAATTAAGCGAGTGCGCATGTTCTGAATGGAAAAGGAATACTGCGGGGCGACTGGTGGACGACGCGAATGTTCTCAAACGGAGAAGTGGACGGCTGTCAAAGGTTGCTGGCGATTTTGAAGTTTCAGTCAGCCTGTGGGCCGCATAAAAATTTCACGGCAATATCATCCCAGGGACACTGAATGTTTGATTAAATCGATTGGCCCAAAAATGTCGATGGCAAAAGGCAATATTGTTGACGGATGCCATTTCCTTTGATTTTAGGTTGTTCCTTGCAAAATAAAGTGACCAGCAGAAATGTCCACTCTAGTAGACTCCGTTAATATTTATTTCCGCTTCATCTGAGATCCATTAATTTAACCTTACAACATATTAATTGCAAGTCCACTGAAAATGTCCAGTGACTTCAAAGTCTTCCTCGATAACAATATCTAGACCTATAAAATATAATGTTCAGGATAATGAGTGCCTGGATGAACAATACGGTAAATGATGAAATTTAATATGTATATTGAGCGCATTCTGCTTATTCTGAGAGATCAATTTCCTCATAAAGTTCCCGGAATGCCAGTGGGACACGCTCATCCGAAAGGGACAAAAAAATCCAGAAGCTTTTGCAGTTATTTTCTCCTTAGCTGTTCATTCACATTTAAGTGGGCTTTCATTGGATTGATGAATATCTTTTGTCTCATAATACCTTGTACTATTCATCTTCGACAATACCAGTGTCTGACTCATTTAGTATGTACTCGGTAAACCATCTTTCTCCTTAGCAATAGGTCGCTATTAATTACGAAAAGAGGTTTGCAGATTTATCTTCCGGAACGGTACCAGTGAATTTTCCTGACACTATCGCCATTTACAATGGAAGTGATGTGTGTTTTCTCGCCATCATTTTCTTCCTCTTCAGCGAAACAAAAAATGCAGTCATTGGGAAAATTTTTGAGAAAGTTTATGTTTATTTATATTGCTATAGTCACACTTCTATTGTCATATCAAAAATTGAGCAAGATTATAATTTTTTCCAAGCTACATATGTTCATACCGGGCATCTGCACATTAGAGATTTTTATTTTTAGAGAGTATCATCATTATTATTGAATTTTTCACTTTTCAACCTCTGAGGCTGAAAACTTTCACCTCACTTCACAATACTTGGTATATATAGTATGCCAAGGGATTGGGCGTTGTATGATTCTAAACTGTGTTGATTACTTATTATACTGCTTGTTTTTAGAATGGCAGCTTTTTGGACTTCTAGATGTGGATATATATTTATATTTAGGGTGCTTAAAATTCTGAATAAAAGATTTTGGTGTGATTCCGGTAGTGGATATTATGAACGGTAAAATGCTAATTTGTTTTTCTTCCGTATTCTTTTCAGTTCTATTGCTAATGGTGTACATTTTTCTATTTTCTCATTGTATTTCACCCGCATGTTTGTAACGTTCGGTATGGCTATACATATAAGGTAAGTGGTTTTGAGTGCTTTATCTACGTTGTAATGTAATATCTGGTCTATTGCATATAATTGTCTTGTCAGTGTGTGTGATGTCCCAGTATAATTTATACTCTTCATTTTCCAGTGTGTTTACAGGTGTATACATGTAATATAGCGTTCGTGTTTGTATTAGGTTATGCTTAAGGGCAATTTCTTCGCGTAATATTTTAGCAGCTTCGTTGAGTCTGTCTGTACATTCCGTTCCAGCGAGTTTTATATTTCTATAGTAAGACACTCCTGTTATCATACCAGTGATGGAACACGATTCTATTTTTTTTCTAAGCTATGTTCATACTGGGGATCTGCATTTTAGAGATTGGAAATTTAATAAAGTTCACTGTGGTGGCCGTCACCTTGTGGAAATCCATGATAGATTGATGATTTTTTAAAATAACTTTTATATTTCCACAAAAGGAAATGTGAAAATTGTGGAAATATAAAAGTTATTTTAAAAAACCATCAATCTATTGGAAATTTACTTTTGAGCTCGTGGATACAATGGACTCTATGGTCGTGGACAGTTTCTCCGTGGACCTGCTGTACATTGGAGGGGTGTGCTTCGGACTAATTGACCTGAAATGCCTATTTCCGTTCTCGAGAACGGAAATAGGCATTTCTCGTTCCCGTCGCAGGGAAGAATCCGTCATTTCACGCCTCCTGCCTTCCTTTTCACGCCACAGCACTTTAACGCACTACTATTCATTTGCCCCTGAGAGGGAGCCACCTCAATGTGAGGTGTGTGGAACCATTCTCTCGGTGAAGCACGTTCTAACAGTGTTACGAATACAACAAATACAACGGCTTACGGTTGAAATTATGGGGCGAGATGAAGGATGATTTAGGAGACTACAGAGATAGAGTCTGTACTTCTCATTTATTCTTAAAGATGCTAAACTATATCAACTATTATGAATTGATTTTACTTTTATTTATTTATTTTAAGTGTTTATGGGTACGTTAATTATAGTTAAGTTTTACATTCTATAAATGCGAAAACAAGTACTTTTTCGTGTCAGCGCTAAAATAGTTGACGTAAATAAGTTTTTATCATTATTATTTCTTTTTCTCTCCTTGATATTTTTTTCCAACTCGACCTGGAAGGTTCAATATGACCCTGGAGTCGTCGCACCTTTGTAATCCAATACTACGATACTACTCGATATGGTTGGCTTCGACCCGCCATTTGCTCCTACGGAAATGTGCAATTTTTGTGTGGCGCTCTTTATATAAACTTGTGCGTCTGTATTGTTCCATTTTTGAAATAACAATATTATTCAAATGATGTTCAAATTAACGTATTTTAGCTATATCTGCATTCGGATTCTCAATATTTCAAGGATTCCAATTAGAGTTTTCACTTTTTACCTGTGAGCACAAGAAGCCAAGTTTCGTAATCGTTTCAAGTTTACAAGAACATGCCAACAAAGGAATTTTCCAAGCATATTAGAATATTCCAAGTAGTATTTGATTGAAACTGTGCCGTGAACAATTCTTTCATCATCTGTTCGATGTACTTCTAGCCTCTGCCTTCCTCTACTCCTCTTTCCTTCGGCCGTGCCCTCCAGCAGTGTTGTGACCAGGGTGTCTGGGGCGTCGGAGGAGACGCCCAATCCAAACTCCTCTTCTCTCTCTATCTCCATCGCTTTCCTCACCAGGCTCGGCTTCTCGTGCACCCGACGCGGTACTTATTCATCACACAATCCCTGTCTACCCAGCGTACTTCCAACATCCTCCGGTAACACCACATTTCAAATGCTTCCATGTTTCGCAGCCATATAAAGCCACAATCCAAACAAAGGTCTTAAAGTGTATTTTACGTAGTTGCAGGTTGATGTTTCATGTCGATAAATAATGTCAACAAAATAAAAAACAAATACCAACAAATAAACACAACGAAACAATCGGAAGTAACGACGAATACAAACAATAATAAAAATTCAAATGGAAGAAAAAGAGGCTGTTTTGGGGGGGGGGGATATAATTCAATAGTTTGCGTTTAACGGAAGGAGTTGAGAATAGTTAAGAGTGATAAGAAGATGGCCAGGGAGGAAAGTAAACACGGCGTTACCGCAAGGGAATCAAATGTTTGCAGTGAGATTCGGTGGAATAGGGATCGATGGGGTAGAATGGTAAGGCAGCATATTTTGAAGTTCGAAGGAGGCTGTTGGCTACGCGTTTTATGGGACGCGGAGGAGGGACGGAAAATGGAGAAGACGGAGGAAGCAGGGGCTGTCGGCTGGGCGTGGGGGGGGGGGGGGGGGGGGGAATACCCGTCGAAATAAAATTGGCCCCCCCCGTCAAACTAATTGACGACCGCCCGCGGAG
>WURS02043576.1:0-11178 GCA_011762765.2 Rhinocypha anisoptera | reverse complement strand
CATCTATGGGCTCCCTGTAGAAGTGCAGACCGATCATAAGCCTCTAGTCCCTGTCATGAAAAAGCAAACCTCTAGAATACGGTCTGTGCGCCTTCAGCACCTGTGACTAAAGCTCCTCAGTTACAACCTCCATTTATACTATGTTATGGGAAAGCTAATGCATGTTGCTGACCATATGTCTCAGTCTTACCTAAAAGATGTAGGTGAGGATGACCCACAACTGAGTGAAATGGTTCATGTAGTAGGAAAATACTTGCCCATGTCCCAAGAGAGAAAGATGCAGTTCCAGAAAGAGACATCAAAATACAGTGTCCTCAAACAAGTAATATCAATGTACTACAAGGGCTGGCCACCCCATGCCAAGGTTAGTGAGGAATAACGACTTTTCTATACACTTAAAGAAAATTTTTATGCCGAGGTTGGTATCATCTTTCATGAAAACAAAATTGTTGTGCCAACCAGTAGTTTTGTTTGCCCACTCTAAATATCTTGTATTAGTAGACTTTTTCTCTAAATGGATTGAACTGTGTCCGCTGCCTAATAAGACAGCAGGATCCATAATAAATGTGTTTCCAGCTGTGTTCTCCACGCATGGGTTCCCTAGAATTTTCATGGCAGATAACATGCCATTTTCTTCCTTTGAAATCAGAAAATATTTCAGAGGCAGAGAGATAGAACTCAAGACGAGTAGTCCTCATTACCGACATATCAATAGAATGGTAGAAAAAGCAGTGCATATCAATAAGCAAATCCCGTGGAAAAGTCATGAGACTGGGGCTGACTTTTGAGATCTCCTGAGAGAGTATAGGACAACTCCACTGAAAGGACTGAATGCCTCCCCCGCACAGATACTCTTTAGCCGACAACTACGCACCAGACTTCCAACCACCACAGAATCGCTAACCCCCAAAGTACAGAATGGTGTTTATGAGGTTCTATGCAATAAGCAGCGCAAGGCAAAAGAACAATTTGATAAAACAGCAATTGGAAAAATAAAGGAATTTGAGAAAGGTGAGAATGTAGTCATTAAAGCAACAAAAAGGGATCACTTGGAGACAGGGGTGATAGTTGAAAAAGATGCTCATCTGCAATCATACCTTGTTAAAAACTCCAGAGGTAATGTAGTTAGACGTAATACCTGCCACCTGCGGCCTAACAAATCTAAGACAAGAACATATGAATATCTAATGCTAGGGGATGACCATACCCAAAGAACAGTCAGTCATGAACCTAACAAACAAATTATAGGGGGTGAACAAGTCCATATCCAAGAAGATGCTAGAGACAGAGGGAACACCACTCGAAGTGGGAGGCTTGTTAAAACCCCAGCACGGCTTAATTTGTAGATGAATAAATACCCTAAACAATTCATGTTAATGTTGAGTATTGGAATAATGTGCCTTGTCTATAAAGTGTGTCTTTTATTTGGATTGTGAGACTAATGTGTATTATGTATTTTGTTTGTTTGTATATTGCTATGGAAACAAGTGTGAAAGGGGAAGGTGTAGAAGTACCTACCTTATTATAAGGTTGGTACTCAAGAACATCCGGTCCCTAGAAACCGTTAGGTTGGTACCTGGGACTTCCGGTGTTGTTGGCTAGCTATAGAAAAGCTAGAATGGTCTTACGACCAAGAGTCGCAATAAATACCTTGGATTCCACTACTAAAGTATTTCTGTACATTAGCCCTAGACCCTAACGAAGCTAAATACAACACTTTCTCATATTGCTTCCTTGTTTGAAGTGATATCTTCCTTGAGCATAGCAGTTGCCTCTTCAACATGAATTCCAGAGTGGGCCAGCTGTCCCCACTGGAGAACATATGCTACAGGGACAAGCTTTTGTGCAGCTTCAGTCATGGGTGGGTGGGTGACCCTACCAGAAATCATAATTATTACTCCAGTAATCGAAACTTTAGGAGTCTATGGAATGGCTATTATGGTGATAGTAAATTTTGATGAGAAATTGACAGAGAAACTTGCCAAAAATCTCACAGTAAAATATTACCATAATTTGTGAAATCATGAAGTGATAGAATAGTATTCCATGTTAAAATGGCAGTAAATTTTAAATACAGCTCAAAATAATCTATCTTTAGCCTTAAATTATTGCTGTGCATGACACATATCCCTCGAGGGACACGTAAGCATTCAAGATTTAAACCCTTTTCAGGAAAATCCTATTTCTGCAATGGGATACCTACATCTCAGAATACATAATGCTACTCCACAGGCAGTTATTATAACTCACATTTATTTACAATTGTTGGAAGTCATTTTACTTTCATTAATTTTACTCTCAAATATCATGCTCACTTCCGATGTAATTTCAATGAATAGGTTGCAATTCATATTTTAAATTTTTTGTCAACCACAATTTTGTTTTTAAGAGTGATTCAGTATCCTCCCAAGAGAAGGAAAGATTCTGGAGTGATTTTAAACCGGTTATATTGCACATGACAAAGAAAGGGTTGAAGATAGACCAGCCAGAGTTGGCAATAAAGAAGCATTTCAAAAAGACATTATTTTTAATGATATAGTTTGAGAGGCAGTTATTCAGTCTTAGTCATCACTGTCCTTCATGGCCAAAATGTTGTGAACCCTCCTACCTCCTGCAGTGCACCATTTCCCCCCTTCCCCATCCATCCCATAATATTTGCTTCTAATTACCCCTCCTTGGAATGAGTCTACCTCCTCTTGTACACCATAAAAACTAATCCCCAATAAACCTCACTCACCACATTCACCCTTCCTATGTTGAGTATATATACCTCTGGATTTTCTTCATGAATGTTGTATGGAAGATGACTCTGTTGTATCAAAACTGTGGTACCTAAATGTTTGGTGGAAAAATACATATTTATTATTTTTTAAAGGCATGTATTTCTACATGGTTGTGCCAAAAACCCTCTAATTCATTATAAAGCACAACTCTATAATCTGTATGGCACTACCTACCTTGTCTATCCTAGCAGTCACTAAAACTCTTTATTTTATACTTTTTGTTTCAAATTCAAGATTAATAAAGTCCATCATACGTGTTTTGCTTTATTACAACAAAAATTAATCTTGCTAAACAAATGGGTTGAATAGGAAAATAATCCTTCACCGTCACTATTCCATGATAATAAGTTATGGTCGGTTTCATTTTTTTATTGGTGTAAGTCACATTACTGTGCCTTACACACTTTCCTCATAAATGTTTACAATGGGAAAGCTATAATATAATCAATGAATATTTTATACAAACAGTCATGATCGGTATAACACAATCTAAATTTTTAAACTCCTAAATTTCCTTTAAATAATCCAACTGATAATATACAATTCAGAGAAAGTCACTTTTTCATCAAAACAGAATACATAAATTAGCAAATATAAATACAAGTTTCTTAACAAACAATAAATTCATTAAAAATAACAATAGCTTTACTCTGTGAAAGCACCATTTTGTTAGATAACAATGTTCATGGTATAAAAAAGTTTTCAATACAGGCAGTGAGAACCTTTTTTAAATGACTCAAAATGATGAGTATCCAAATTATTGTGCCAAAAAAATTAGACTTCCAATGCCAGAGATACAATACTTATTTTTCCCCATTTTTTATTGATGAAATAAGAGCAAAATAATACTGTAAAGTTCATGTAATAACAACAATACAATGTCCCAGAATCCTTCGAATAAACTTCATTTGGAAAAACACAAGCAGCCTTATGCAGCCAAAGGTAAGGAATGTAGTGTTAACCATTGGCCATAATAAAAAATTCCTTACAATGTGCCAAAACCCCTATGGATGGAACTATACTCATGAATGCACTAGGGGAATATATATAAAATAATAGCTGTTATTGACTCTTAAGACAAAATTTTGCCACCTTTATATAAAAAAGTATCATTTACGAGTAGTGATACAGGATAGTGTATTTTAAAAGCTTGGAAGAAAAAAACGCACTAATCAGGCTGAACCCAGGATTACTTTGAACCTAAAAATTTTACAATTAAATCTGCTGTTGGCTCGGGATTATTAAGGTGAAAATGATGAGTACCCTCAACTTCATAAAACTCGAGCCTTTTCGCAGATTTTTTTATGACATCAAGAGCTTCGTAATAAAATTTTGCGTTTTCAAAATCCTGACCCGGTTTTCCTTTTATATTAAGCACCTCACATTTTATATTGCTAGCCAACTTCATCAGAAGACCATGAGGATACTCGGACAATAAATCCGCCCTCGCATTTAGACGCGGGTCTCTTGAGAAATAGTATTTACCACACGGAAACTCGATCTTTCCGCGTTTTAAAAGTATCTCACAGCATGGCCTAGTCAGGGAACCTTTATAACCATTATAAAGTCTTTCGACTAGCTCCGCATAAGAGTACTTGGGAGAATTTTCTATTCTAATATCATTCATTTCTAAAGTTTTATCTATTACTGAATCAACCTTCTTGATCACATTATGAGGGTTAACAGTCACCGGCTTAACCAGGTCAAGACCTATCAAAGTTTCAGTTTCTTCAGGGTATATAGAAGAGTAGAAAAACCCTAATTCACTTCCCATCGAATGTCCTACAATTGAAACACGGTCCCACTTGTAATACTTGACAATTCGTCGAATGATAAGCAATCCTTGCAAAGAATTGTAATGAACGCTCGATGGGTACCATGACGAGAAGCCGTGCCCGGGAAAGTCGATAGCAATCAGGCTGATATTATCCGGGAGCAAGGGTGCAATTCCATCGAAAGTACCCGCATTGTCTTGCCAACCATGGAGACCAAGTAATGGCTGAATATCTGTACGGCCCCACCATTTACCTATTAATGAATCAAGAATGAATTCAAGGTGAAAAAATAATTCCAAAAAAAGACATGCTTGTCTCGCTTAAAGTGGAAACTCTACCATACTCGGAAAGAATAGAATTACATTTACCTGAGATATGACCCCACGGTACAGGAATTTTAATTTCCGTTGTCCTTTTCCTGTACTTTTCCGCCGAAATATTACCAAATCGCCTTACGAAACAACGGTTCACTACTAACCTCATTTTGTAGTTTAAGAATTTCTCCCTTCATATGTTTAATTATTACCATCAATACACTGACATTTGTGTCGATTTGTGTTAAACTCCCTGGAAGACACCGGTCGAAATGACTTAACACCGCGATGACGCAAGTGCATCTACGTAACTTCACCAGATAACATTACGCTATGACCATGACTGAGCAGAAATAGAATAAACAATCCATACGCCTTATGCAAGATGAGAGCGTAAACGGCGTAGCCGTTGTCACTTCTTCTGAGGTCCAATGGCATGGCGATGATGTGGGAAATTGATAAAGACATATAACTAAATCGGAGAATTTTTCCCGTTACACTTTCGAGATTTTTATTATGCAACGAACTTCTTTACGATGGGAGCAACTTTTTCTGGCGAGTCTAAATGTATATGATGGCTGCCTTCAAGTATGTGCTGTTCAAATTTGTTGGCTCCCTTTTCCAGCATCTCAACAGTTTTCTTATGAGCTTTAGAAAGCCCAACTCCCCAACCTGGCTTGGCGATTATTTGAAGGACATTACAAGATATTCGAGATGCACAAACGAAAAGCATATCTTCCGTCAGTCGACCTAATGGTGGGGCTTTCAGTCTGGGATCTCGAGAGAAACAGTATTTTCCTTTAACTTGCGCTTCTCTGGCACCTCGATTTAAAATTACTTCACAGCACTTTTTTGACACTGGCCCTCTGCTGCCCTTCTGCATTAATTCTATTATCTCAACCATACTGTATGCCGGAGGTTTATTTTCATAAATTCTATTTTCCAAATGTAATGTACTCTCAATGGCAGTTCTCAAACCTTGGACAACGTCGTCCTCCTTCTGGGTAATCACGGTTCTGACACACTCAATTCCTATCAAGTTCGAGACATCTTTTGGGAAAAAAGCCGCATATGTGAATGCCAATTTACTCCCATAAGAATGACCGATAATGGTAATCTTGTCCCAATTATAATGTTTGACTATTTTCCTTATACAGGTAACACCGTCCATAAAGTTGTAAGCAGTTCCTAAAGGGATATGGGAAGACAACCCATGGCCAGGTAAGTCAATTGCAAGTACACTTGTTTTGTCTGAAACTAGTAGAGGAGCTAACATATCAAAACTTCCAGCGTTATCTTCCCATCCATGGACAGCAAGAATTGGTTGAACGTTAGCTGCGCCCCACCATTTACCTAACAATAAAAAATGTGTATTTAGGCCTGGTTTGAAATGCATTTGTGTATTAAGTGAATCAATATTTTGATAGATAAAACTGTCTTACCTGAAATACTTCCCCAAGGAGAGGGTATGGAAATTTCTTCTAAAGGCTGGTTACTCATTTTACTAACTTCGTCACATAATCTGGAAGTCGAACTGAACTGTCGTTTCACGTAAAGTAAAGTCCTCAGAAAACCAAAACTCGATATCTGACGCATGATTACACTACATGCACACATATGCCTATTTTAATATTTTATGCATCACCACAAGTTTCAAATGTCATGGAACCATTGCCGTTTTTACTTGAATATGCCGTCTTAATGTATGGTATATATTATGACTAAATTCGGAAGACAAAGGACCATAAACAAGGTAACAGGTTTCTCAAGATCCACTAAAGTCCCCTCATGCCAATCACTCTGTTACCGTCTCTACCAAAAACAACCATGACATAAGCGGAATCATCACGGAATCCAAATAATCGCAGAGAATTGACGCAACGTGCAACACGCTGAAACAATCACAGACAAGTTCGCGTACTCGTCAGCTGACTACTGCGCTTCTCGCTCCGCTTCTACCATGGATTTATGGGATTTAGTAGATATGTCTCGAAGATAAATGTTTCCATTAATTGGCATTATCGCCCTATCGACGATTTGATATTTTCACATTCTGCGAGATAATTACAGAGGTTATCCATTGGTTTTAAAAGTCGTACAAGTGTTCAAATCAATGTTATTTTGTTTTATGTTGTACTGGACGATCACTGAAGATCTAATGAAGCAATAATTAATAGTGAATTCATTTTATTTTGATTATGTTGTACGGCAGTTTGTTTATCCATAAATATCATAAAAGGGCAGTTATTCTCATGACAGGGCTAAGAAGATATATGGATCATAAAAATTTTAACTCTATTTTCGTTGAAAATACTCGAACTCAGATCTCGAAGAAAGAAGTCGTCGAAATAAAAATTCCAGTACCATGGGGACACATCGCAGGTTGACTAGCAGTATTTTTAAAAGCATTTATTGTACATACAGTTAGTTTCGTATGTAATTCAAATTAGTTTAGAATAATATATGATAAGTTACGGTTTAGCATGGCTTCTCAGGAAATTCATTACTTCCGCGATAACGAACTGATACATTTCTTATCCTTTACCTTCATTTCCCGAAATTTGGATTCTCTACCTCTGAATATTTACTGTACGTCCATATGCTGTACAATATTTCAGCAGCAAGTAAAATATAAATATGTTGTGACGTCTTCACTGCTGTGATTATTTTCACGATAATTTTTTAACATGAGTATATTTATGCTGTATGCGATGGGCACATGAAAAACAAGTATTGCATGAATGTATGTATTTTGTGTTAATCGAACAGTTCCTCCAAAAAGGCATCGACTTTATAGGTTATCTTCATAAACACGTGGGATTTCTCATCCGAATTAAAACTCAACATATTATCCTCCAATTTAATCAAACTCATAAAGAGTCCAGAGAATTAATAGGGTTTGGCTTCCCAAATTTGTGGTGGTTTCATTCTTAAATATATCACTAAAATATCGCCCATGTAAGCTTGGGAAATTCTGTGTATTAATTGTCATTCGGACTCGGTCACAAAGTCACTTGTTAATTACACACCAAAGTTAATTTCAGTTATTGGTTTGACTTTGTAGGTAAATGGTGGGGCAACCCAAAAACAAGGCCTATACTTGGTCTTCATGGCTGGCAGGATAATGCTGGTACATTTGATGGAATTGCACCACTGCTACCATACAATACTAGTCTACTTGCTTTGGACTTACCAGGACATGGTCTTTCCTCGTGGTACCCATCCAGTACAAGCTACAATTCCTCTCAAGGTTTAATAGTGCTTCGTCGTATTGTTAAATACTTTAAATGGGATAAAATAACAATACTGGGGCATTCCATGGGTTATGCATATGGGTTTTTATACGCTGCTGTATTTCCTGATGAAGTTGACAAACTTATTGGTCTTGACTTGGCTAGACCAATGGATATTTTGCCAAATAAGTTGGTTCTTGAAGCCCATAGTAAAATTGACCGATGTTTAAAGAATGACCACATGAATATTGAATCTGGGCCAAAGTTCAGCTATGACGAGTTGGTTGGACGCCTGTTAAAGGGTTATAAGGGCTCACTCAGTGAGGAATCATGCAAAGTTCTTCTCAAAAGAGGTGCTATGAAAATGCCTTGTGGAAAATATTCATATTCTCGAGACCCTCGCCTAAATAGTAGTACAAATGACTTTTCAGCATTTCCTCTTTCCTATATCATCAGAATAGCAAAAAATATTAAGTGTGATGTGCTAAACATAAGAGGGAAATCTGGTGCAAGTGTTAATTCTTTTAATGATTACTTTAATGCTCTGGAACTAGTCAAAAGGTCTGCAAAAAGGTTTGAATATCATGAAGTTGAAGGAACTCACCATTTCCATTTGAATGAGCCATCTAAAACTGCAGAGTTGATTGCCCAATTTTTGTAATAGCATTACCCCACAAGAAGTGACTACACATTGTGCCAAACCGTTGCACAACCCTTGTAGACATTTGTCACACTTGTGTAGCCACTTTCTCTAGGGTTTAGTTATGCTTATCTTATTCATCTTTATACTATTAAAAATAAGACTAGGTCCAGTTTCCAATTCTCAGTACTTTATCATTGAGTAATTGTACCCCATTCCATTAACTCTCAACAATTTATAGTGCAAAAAAGAGTACCATGGCAGTGCTGTGAAAGTTCTCAGAGCATCTCTACTGTAATGACTAGGCACAATTTTCATTTTGCAAAGCTTTGTAATAGTGAAGGAATGCAATAAGTAATTAATGTTTATTTTGTCATGGAAACAAGCTAATCGATCAAATAACCCTTTGTACATCAACCTCTATGGGTTCACAAAAACTTTTGAGTTTTTATTCCTTAAGTTTACCTTGTTTCAATTGTATTTGTATTTTTGGCTATCAACATTATTCAAGAAGTAGCCACATTGGCATAAACTCTGAACAGCAATTCATCAAATAAACAACATCAGAATGAGTTTTTATTGCAACGTAAAAGCAAAATCTATAAATAAAAATGTTCATTTCATGTAGATATGTCAATGCTTCAAGATGAACTTGTTCATTAATACTTGGCCAATCACTTTCTTCTAAACGATCCTTTATTATCTACATTACATGATCCCATCCAAAAAAAATTATAACTGTAATTCCAATTGAAATATAAGAAAAAATGAAATATTGTAAATTTTAGCCTTTTATTAGCATTAGTAGTAGAACATTTTTAAAGACTCTTCTGAGTAATCTTTTCTTTGATATAATTCTGACACTTAAGCATGTATGATGCTTTAGGAAATTTTCTGGTGATGCTGGCAGGTTTTCTCATTTTTCCTGGAGTTCATTCTCCGTCCAGCATTTGCCTAAGACTATTAAGTTGGCTTCAATGTGTCCAAAATGGTCTTATTTATCATTAAGCTAGAGGTTGAAATTATATCCTCATTCCCCAAAAAAAAGTATAACTTAAACAGAACATCTTCTTTATGATGACCTTAAAGGAATCTAGCATGAGAATTGAAGGCATGTTGAGAAGAGGCTTTGGCTTTCTTTACCACAATCAGACCAAGCTTGCTTGTCTTCTTTAAAATGATTTCTTGAAATTATCATTTTTCACATAATGATAAGGCATCTTTGTAGAAGATTCAATCAGTCCATTTATTCAATTTTTATGAGTATATTCAGTGACATGAATTTCCATATGTCTTCAGGTAACTGTACCCCAAGGTGAATAATTAGATGCCTTTTTAACAGAAATTTATGGAAGTTGTATTAGCATTGTTTGGCACTCTGTGTCAACCACGTAATGAAACCTGTTGACCCTGATGTAAATTGCTAAGTTATTATCTTAGTTTATACTTCTACTAGCACTATTGTAGCTCTGATTCTTATGTTTCTTCAACTGCTTTCCTATAAATTCTTCCTTTCTACTGAATACATTATCTGCAGATGGCAAAAGGTAGCCAAACCTGACCGAGTAATGATAAGTTCTATTCATAATGTCATATCACTCGCTTCTCGTTTGAAACGTGCGTAAGAGTTCATGTTACTCATTATATTTTATGTGAAGTTTTTGTATAACCTGACCTTGAGACATTTATGTATTTTGATGCACTCCATTGCCATAAAAAATATTGATTAAATTTATGATTTATCTACTTTCTTTACTCTAAAAAACATTCCTTTTATAAAGCCATTTTGACACTAATAGTTTCACCTACAAATTCTTCAAATAAAAATTTTTGTTTAACTCTTTGATCAAAACTCAAGTTCCCTGCAACAATATATTGTCATTTACAGTATGACATCTTGACATGGCATTCTTAAGAGTTAATATAGAACAATTAATAATAATAATTTATTGGTCTTTAAGTTTACATGAACAATTGACCTTGTCAGATATCAGAAACAGTACAGATATAAAATACAAGCATATATTACACCATACTGACATATTGTCAAAAACAATGTCCGTGGTAGGACAGCTAAAATATTCTTCAATGGAATATAATGCTTTTGCTACCAACACGGAGTGTATAACCAATTTAAATTTTTCCAAAGTGCATACTCCTGCTGTTGCAGGTAAATGGTTGTAAAATCTTATTCCCATGTTAGTAATGGAGATTTTGGTTTTTGTTAACCTACAATGGTTAATGGAGAGAGAATGTTTTGTTCTTATATTATGATCACATGCATTAGATCTTTTCTCAAAAGAGTTTAGATTTTGTGATATGTAGCAGTATTTTTATATATATACATACATATAATTAGTACGGCCACAGGGGTGGCGACGAAAAACACAGGACACAGAGAAAAATAACACTCACAAGTTTTTTCCAATAATT
>WURS02043566.1:0-11179 GCA_011762765.2 Rhinocypha anisoptera | reverse complement strand
ATACAAATATAGCTGAACTATAAAGTGTCTTTCTTCAAGGAAAGTCAAAATGATTTTTCATGATAACCCAAGGACAACAGGGTGCGCTGCCTCCACCCGCTCATCCGTCCTCCATAGAGGCCGTTGGCACTTGGAGGAGGGGATTTCCTTATCCCGGGAGAAAACTCAGTCCCTGTTCTCGTTAGCCACCTGTTATATCAAGTGTTGCCCCTTCTCTACCACCGGGAGGCGAACATCAGGATTTTCCCCTCCTCGAGGCTGGGACCACTTTGGCCTTTTCTAGTCCCTCTGGTACTTTTTTACTACTTACTAGAGAGGATTTTTATATATTTATATTATATATATATATATATATGCACTAGGAATATCTACGGGTCCCGGAATTGTGGAAAAAAAAATTTCCGAGACAAAATATGTGGTCAGTCTGCCAGGACGACGTGCGAAATCGCAGGTATTTCACGTAAACATGATGAAACAATATCATCCAAAGGAGACAGGGGAAGCGTCAATAAATTTCTTATCACAAGTTCCCGAGACGGAAACGAAGATCGCTCACAGTGCAGAAACCAAAGACTTGAAGTGGATTGAAGCGATTGCATTATATGAGCGTATAGATGATACTTAGATTGGAAGTCTGGAACAGCGTTCGGGGTGCTGCACCGTTCGGTGGGACGTATTCCTCCGGTTTTTTTTTGTTCGGTGTTGCAACTATGATCGCCTCTCCGAACAAAATTCTTCGAAGGGTGGAGGAGACTGTAACGTCTGACCTTTTGTCGTGATGTTGAGTGCTGGCCAATTATTTCATTGTTTTTAATGTGGAGTGGCATTATGGATAATGTGTTGTTGGAAAGTAATTGATTGGTGTTTATGTAAGGAGAAGAGCGGGGATTTTTGAGAGTTTATAGCACGGACTGAGAGTGGAGATTTGAAGTGAGACACGAGTGAATAAAGACGTAAATTGGCAAGTGTTCTGCGTTTTCTTTGGTTTATTCCCGATGAGCAGTGTGGTAAAATTAAATCTGACATTACAAGCCCCTTCGGTTCGACGATTATATCATAAACTTAAAAATTCAACGCCACCCTCGTTTAACGACGTGGTTAACGCCATCAGTAATGCTGTGTTGACCAGCTCCGAAAAACCATAACGGACGGAGCTAGAGAATGAAAAGTTGTTCATTCCCCGGGTCTTCATTGGAGCGATAATAGATTATTCCCCGTGAAACGGTACCTTTCACTTGAAGAACGCAAACAATTGTGAATTTTCCAGTCCACAGAGAGCGGAGTTATGTCCACAGAATTGTTTGTGCTTGCGCGGTTGATAGGGTGGGCGAAAGGGAGGGGAGAGTGGGCGGAGGGGAGAGTGGCCCCGGGTGAGATGGTCCCAGAAAGGAGAGGAACGGGCGGAGAGAAATCCTTGGAGAAAGAGGGTTGGGGGTGAATTCGCAGAAAGGAGGAAAGTAAGGTTTTATGTTAAACTGTGTGGAAAGTGTGGGCAAAAGGAAAGAGAAAAAGGGGATTTACGCAGGAATATATACGAAGAAAAAATTATTAGTAAATTGAGAGAAATGAAGCAAATAAAGAGAGAGAGAGAGAGAGAGAGAGAGAGAGAGAGAGAGAGAGAAAGAAAAGAAACGTAAATAAAGGATACCAGTACTGGATTTGCTGGGAAATACACACACAGACAAACAGATAGACAACTAAACGAAAGTCTTAACACTGACAACACACACACAAACTTCCTATGATTAGTTTGTACATATAGTCTATAAGTTTATCTCTCTATCTCTTATATCATCACCATCATTAGTACTGTAGGTAAAAGTAGTAGTAGTAGAGTGATAAAAAGTATATGTTTGTTAAGATAGCAAAAACATATGTGTGTATAGTTCAATAGTGAGAGAAAGTTATAGAAGGTCTCGAGACAACCTTTTAGGAAAATATAATATATAAAATAAGGTATATAAACTGCTATAAAGCTTCTCAAGAGAATCAATAGTAGTATTTATAAGATAAAGTGTATAGAGTGTTTTGAAGTGGATTTTCTCAAGAATTTTTTCTCTTGTTCTCGTTTTCAAGAGTCTCTCTCTCTCTCTTTATGTGAGAGTGGGTCGGTTAGAACCGGATAGTAGACCAACGCCGTGTGAGATAAGACGCCTTCCCATCGATCACTATAAAACACAAACATAATAAAACTAATAGCATAAACGGATCACTCAAATCCCATTGGAGTTCCGTTGACATACATTTTGAGAAAGAAAAATAGAGAGAGAAAGGAGAGAGAATGAACAGAATCACCAAAAAGCTACCAGATTCCTATGGCGACGAACAGTGCCTTGTCAAGGTCAATTATCGAGGAAGTTTGTGTGTTGTGTGTGTATATATTGAGGACATAACTTACACCAGTAGTTGGCAATCATTTTGGACCTAATTAATGAATTTTGCGAAAAAGAGAAAGAGAGAGAGAGAGAGAAAGAAAGAGAGAGAAAGAGCAAAAAAATCGATCTGACACAACAAACGTTATGTCATCCATTTATTGATTCCCCTAAAAACAAGTTAAGTTGACGATTATGTCAAGGTTATGTTTGGACCTTTTCTTTTTTCTCTCTTCTGTTGCCATAAGCTTGAAGGTCTCTCTCTCTCTTTCTCTCTCTCTCTCTCTCTCTCTCTCTCTCTCTCATAGCCTTGCAACTATGGGACAACAGTAAATTGTTGATGTTTGACTATGTACGAAAGTGAAACGTTGTCGCACTTGGTGGGTTCGTCAGTCCGGAAAACGCGTCCTGGAGACTAAACCAACAACCATTCCGTTTGCGTCCACTGTCATTGGACCGTCACGCACAGAGAGAGAAAGAGAGAGAGAGAGAGAGAATGTGAGAGAGAGTGAGTGAGAGAGAGTGAATGAGAGAGAAAGTGAGAGAAAGAAAGTGAGAGAGAAAGTGAGAGAGAGTGAGTGGGAGAGAAAGTGAGAGAGAGAGAGAAAGTAAGAGAAAGAGTGAGAGAGAGAGAAAGTGAGAGAGAGAGTATGAGTCAGAGAGAGAGAGAGAGAGAGAGAGAGAGAGAGAGAGAGAGAGAGAGAAAACAAGAATAACATTGAATCAGTCACTTCAATCAAACTAACATATTTTGACTCGTCACCAGTGCCAGTCTCTCTTTCTCTCACTCTCTCTCTCTCTCTCTCTCTCTCTCACTCTTTAACTTTCTCTCTCTTTCACTCTCAATCACTCAAACACACAATAGTTTTGTGCAATATCAAGCCCACCTACCGAGAGATTCTACAGGTACATTACGGGTTAATATATACTAAAATATATATATCCAAATATATTTTAATATTTTGTCATTCTAGTTATTTAATTTGAATTTTAAAATAAAACACAAATCAATTCTGTCTTAATTTAAAAAGTGAGGAAAATTCCACTAATACTGTTTTGGAAACCAAAACAAGTTGCTAAATCAAAGTTGCGTCAAAGTGAAGAAATCACCTTAAAGTTATATATCCTTGTTTTCGGTTGTAAATTTAAATTTATTATTCCATTGTCAGTACTATCAGAAAGAGAAATCGATATAAAGATACAGGTGAAGAACCAAAGAAAGTAGTAGTAAAAATACAATCAAATTACAAGCTTGGAAAAGTACTTAGGCAAATTGGTAGTAATTTAGAATGGTGAAAGAATATACACAGGTCAGAATTGCTTTTTTCACGAAAATTCAATTTCACTCTCTCTCTCTCTCTCTCACTTACACTCTTTCTCCTTCTCTCTTTCTCTATCACTTACTCTCTTTCTATCACTTACTCTCTCTTTCTCAATTACTCTCTTTCTCTCTTTCCCTATCACTTACTCTCTCTCTCTCTATATATATATATCACTCTCTCTCTCTCTTTCTCTCTCTCTCTTTATCACTCTCTCCCTCTCTCTCTCTCTCTCTATCACTCTCTCTCCCACTCTCTCTCTCTCTATCACTCTCTCTCTCTCTATCACTTACTCTATTTTTTCTCCATCTCTCACCCACACTTTCACTCACTTAAACACACACTACTCTTATTCATTCTCACAATTCAGTCATGTCCAATTCATAAAAACACTGACCTTTTGTTTGACCTTGACCAAAAGGTACAAATCGAGTCTACTCTCTCTCTCTCTCTCTTTCTCTCATAGAAACATTCACACACTTAGGCAATAATACAAATTAGGCCAATTCAAAGAATCGGGTGTGTGAAACACCTGCACAACACACACACACACACACACTTACACTCACTAACTCACACAGTTAATGTTGTGTTAGAGCAATACCAAACTTGGAATTGTTTTTCTCTCTATGATGATGATAATGATTTGGCAGTACTAACTGCATATAGTACAACTTGAATTCGAAGTTTGCCAATTGAGCCAAACACGCCATACTCTAATCACAATAAAGAGAATAAGAAAAAAAAGAAAAAAAATAGAATAGAGTAAGAA
The DNA here is from genome assembly GCA_011762765.2 of Rhinocypha anisoptera. Classification (NCBI taxonomy): domain Eukaryota; kingdom Metazoa; phylum Arthropoda; class Insecta; order Odonata; family Chlorocyphidae; genus Rhinocypha; species Rhinocypha anisoptera. The sequence continues at coordinate 6,716 of WURS02043566.1, read as the reverse complement.
AATAGAGAGAATAAGAAAAGTAAAGAAAGTGAGAAAGAATAAAGTGTGTAAAAATGAAAAAGTAAGAATATAAAAAAGAGAAAATAAGAGAGAATAAGAGAGAGAGAGAGAGAGAGGAGAGTACTCGAATCTCTGCTGTAATACGTGAATTTGATGAGATCGAGACGCCACCGCCATTGATAGACAAAACTTATGAATTAAATATGAAGAAGAAGAAGATAGACAGGGAGAGAGAGAGAAAGTGATAGTGAAAAGACAATGTTTATGACAGTTCAAGTTCAATGGTATGCCACATAGCAAAAATAGCTAATATTGACTGTTAGAGGGTAAAAGAGAAAGTGAAAGAGAGTTAGAGAGAGAGAGAGAGAGAGAGAGAGAAATCAATCGATAATCAAATTCATGTCCTCCTACACACATTTCACATTAAATCAAATCCTCACCAGATTGTCTCTCTCTCTCTCTCTCTCTCTCTTCTTTCTCATTCTCTCTCATTAAGTCCTTGGATTTTCCTTTATTTCTCTCTATATCATTCGTACCATACAGTTCGATTAAGTAATCACAGAATCACCGCATCACATCAAATCAAATCATTTCTCACTTTCTCTCTCTCACACTTTTCATTATCATTGTTTTTCTTAATTCTTTTTCTCACTCTTATACAGTATAGTTTTTTAAGTGATGCGTCCTCATATAATGATTATCAAGTACATCATGTATAGTTGGGGTAGAAAGAGAGATGCCATAGAGAAAGAGGAGGAGAATAAGATTACATCAAAAACTAGCCACAGAGAGAGAGAGAGAGAGAGAGAGAGAGAGAGGGAGAGGGAGAGGGAGAGAAAGAGAGAGAGAGAGAGTCAAGGGCACTATCTGTTTGTGAATCGTCTCTCTCTCTCTCTCTCTCTTATTTCTCTAAATCTCTCTTCCTTGCTCGATAACGGGATTAGTGCGTGTCGGAATCATCGCTATTTCTCCTTCTCTCTCTAATGAATGAAAAGCATCTTCTCTCTCTCTTTTTCATCAGGTGATCTACGCACTCATATAGCACCATCACGATCTTTATTAGAAACTCTCTCTCTCTCTCTCTCTCTCTCTATTTCTCTATCTTTATTTCTTTCACATTTCTCTCTTTATCTCTTTTTTTGGTATGCCGAGATTTTTCGCCCACAAAATTTCGTGTTCAAGTACCAAACGTGACTGATTCCCAGAAGAACTCTCTCTCTCTTTCTCTCTCTCTCTCTTTTGTACAATACACAGCAATAATAATAGTAATAATAATTTTTCGGTATAATATAGTCTGCAATAAAAATCAATAATAATAATAATAATAAAGAGAAATAGAGAGAGAGAGAGAGAGAGAGAGAGAGAAAGAGCAGAGTAGCACCCAAAAGTAATTAAATTTATTTTTGATAGAGAATCTGAAGAATCCCAAGAGGAGAATTCCAAGAAGACTCTAAAATAAAAAAGTTCAAGTTTCAAGTTCAAGTCTCAAAAGTTAAACTTGAAAAAATGTGTGTGTGTGTGTGAAAAAATTAAAGGTCAAGAGCACAACACACAAGAGAAAACACTCAAAATCAAACTATTTTCTCTCTCTCTCTCTCTCTCTCTCTTTCTCTTCACTCTTACTTCTACTTTCTCACTCCACTAAACTCTAAAAAGCACAATTTCGTAAAAACTCTGCTTTCACAATACTTCTCATCACTATTATCAAATAGAGAAGAAATAGAGAGAGAGAGAGAGAGAGAGCTAGAAGCAAAAAATAGTGGACAATGATTAAGTTTATTGCTCAAAATTTGAGTGTCTTTCAAAACATAAAATAAATTAAACCAATTAAAATCATTTATGATCCCCCCTCTCTCTTTCTCTTTCTTTCTCACTAAATAAGTATATATTTTATTGCGTAATTTCAAAGTAAAAAGATTTAAAAATTCAATTTCCAAACACAATAAAAAATAATAATAATAATACAATAAATATTTAAATTTAAATAGGTCAATAAAAGATGCTGCTAACAATTTAACCTAATTTTAATTTAAAGTCATTTTTTCAAAATAAATCATAAATAAATAAAAAATATGGGCTTTACTGTCAAGTTTACTTTAATTGATCAAAAAAATAATAATAAAATTAAATGTAAATAACTTTGCATAATCAAGCGGGATCCAGTTACAGTACAGTTATTTAATTAAGCAGATATAGTTTGAGTGTAAATGTCATGTAAATGACAATTAAAAACATTAAATGTCATCGTTAGGATGGAAATTTCCAAATCTCTCCGCTAGCTCTCTCTCTCTCTCTCTCTCTTTCTCTCTCTCTAGTGCACGTGATCAAGTAAAAGTGTGTTCTCATGGATGGGATGGCCAAAAAAATGTGGGACAAAAGTGGACCACTTGAATTCGTAGAACAAACAGCTGTGTCGTGAGTTCGAAAAGTTGGCACATATACAATCGATTGGAGAGAAAGAGTGAATAAGTGAGAGAGAGAGAGAGAGAGAGAGAGAGAGAGAGAGAGAGAAGAGTCACAGATGTCTGTTCTGATGCAATCAGACAGACTTCTCGAATCGAGTAAGTGCGATATATCTATGCTACTGAGACAAAGTGGCAGAGAGAGAGAGAGAGAGAGAGAGAGAGAGAGAGAGAGAGAGAGTGAATGAGTGAGTGAGAGAAAGTAAGAGAGAGGGAGAGACTGAGAGAGAGAGAGAGAGAGAGAGAGAGCGATCAAAGACAATCGGACACATCAAAACCATCTGGGCGAATTCAAAGTCAAAATCGCTATCGTCGTCGTCATCATCATCAGAAGTACATAAAGTTTTCGAGATTTGTGTGTGTGTGTGTGTGTGTGTGTGTGTAATATATCTTTGTAACACCTGGTGATTGTATACTCGATGTGTTGTGTGTGTTTTGTATTTGTATTTGTGTAATACATTATACTCTTTGGTTTCCCTTACAAAAACTATTTCTCTTACATTTTTACGCGATTTCGAAGAGTTAGAGGGAGATTTGGCACTGAAGCACCGAATCTGTCGTGTTTGTTGATCCTCGTGATTCAGACCGTTGAGATTGGATCGCTTGGAGAGCACTTTAGGCGGCTGAGGCGAGGGTGATTTAGGTGAAGTCGAGGTTGAAGAGATTGAAGAGTTGGATGAAAGAGTAGACGAATAGGATGAGGATGAAGAGGAAACTGAGTTTTTCTTGCCACTCTTCTTCTTTGCCTTGCGGCCCGAGGAGAAGGTTGACGAGTCTGTCTCATCCAACGGAGGCGGTGGACTCGAACCAGAGCCCGAGGAAGAGTTAGTCTTCCAGATGCGCATCTTGAATGCCAACAACATCTTGCCCAAGTAGAGTGGATCGCAAATTTTGAACAGACACAAGAGAGACACACACACACACACAAAAACAGGAACACAGAAATAGAAATAGAAACCGAAACCAGGAATCACTTCAAACGAAATGAAGCACAAGAGGTGATTGATTCAAGACAAAAAAACTAATAAAAAATGAAAACATAGAACAGCATGGATTGATCGCAGATCAATCAATCAGACACAAACACACACTATTTTGAATGGTATTAGAGGGAGAAGCCAAACACACTAACTTGTATAGAGGAAAAGGATTGGAGTGTGATAACAGGAGGAGTAGAAAAGAGAAGACCACCAACTAAGTTTTCAAGATAAGACAACAGGATCGAAAGGAAGCAATGAGTGAGTGAGAGGGGGGAAAGAATGAAATCGAATGAGTGAAAGTTGATGAGATAAGAGAGAGGGTGAGAGACGTCAATGTAGAAGTGATCTCGTGGTGTCTTCGTAATTGAGAGAAGAGAAAGCCAAGTTGAGCTTACACACTAAAGTAAGGTGATTTCAATTTCAATCTCGAGCCAAGTGTCGAATTAGAGTGAGAGTAAGAGTAAATGAGTGAGAGAGAGAGAAACAACAATCATCAACGGGGAGAGAAAGAGAAATGAGAAAGGGAGGAGAGAGTGAGAGAGAAAGGATCTCTACCCGATTATCACTTAGGTGAAATTGCGAGCACGCTGTGTGATAGTGTAACTGCAACGCGTGCTGCACTCACATCAAGAGAACGAGAGAGAGAGAGAGAGAGAGAGAGAGAGAGAGAGAGAGAGAGAGAGAGAGTGAGGGATAGATAAGAGAAATGTAACAAACATACGCAAGAGTGGCACTAACAACATAGGGGATACACTCTAGTTCATTGCAGAGTGCAGAAGATAAAGAGAGAGAGAGAGAGAGAGAGAGAGAAAGAGAGAGCAATCAAGAATGAAAAGAGAGCATGGAATGAACAAGAAACGACACAAAAAAATTAAAAACATCACAAAATCACAGAATCAAAAAAATTGAAACCGATGATAAGATTGATGAACAATAGAGAATTGAATAAATGAAGAGAGAGAGAGAAGGGAACAAGCAAGTGAGTGAAAAGTGAGAGATTAAGGATAAAAGAGAAGAATGGAAGACAAGAAAAGAGGGAGAGACGATTCCGGAGATTTCGGTGATGGTGAAAATCAATGACAAAAAATCATCGTAGTGCGTCGTAGTTGTCGTAGAATTAGCTATGTTATGATGGTTTTTCGGCTATGTTTGTATCTTATGGTTTCGGTTTGAGAGAAAGAGAGTGGTGAGAGAGAGGGAGAGAAAGAGAGAGAGAGAGAGAGAGAGAGAGAGAGAGAGAGAGAGAGATGAATCGGCACATCTGGCCAATCGCGGTCGCGTCGGAAGGACAAAAAGTGTCGATGTCATGCCGTCATGTTGTGCTGTGCAAACACACTCTACACTCTACACACTAAAGAAGATCTACTGCCAAAGGCAAAGACCTAGAAGGTAGGTAAACTATAGTAGTAGTAGTAGAAGTAGACGTTATAACGGACAATCATGTCCGATTCTAGCCTTTTTCACAAATAATATACATAGAGCATGACTCAGAGTGGTATAAACTGCACAACAACAACAAAAAGTGGACGATCACCGATTCTTCACGGGGTGAGAGGGGAAAGGGGGATGAGAAAAGGGGGAAAACCCCACACTCGTAATAGTGATCCGGAAGATGAAGATGACAAGTCCACTGTCGTTGTGATCGTCGATGAGAGGCAAAAATAAAACCGTCACAATGAGAGAGAGAGAGAGAGAGAGAGAGAGAGAGGAGACAATCAGACGAGAGTGACGCAATTGCAATCACAAATCATATCCCGCCATCTTTCTCCTTCTTTTCCGTAGTCTTTTCTTCAAACGTCTTTTTCTCTTGTTATCTTATTGTCGAGGTCTTTAAACTCATCACCGGATTGTCACCCCAAAAAAGATCACCCTTAAAATTTTTTCATATCACCACTCTTGATCTCTTGATTTGAAGCAACCCAAAAATCAAGATCATTTTTTGATGGTGAAAGAGAGAGAGAGAGAGAGAGAGAGAGAGAGAGAGAGAGAGAGATGGAGAAGAAAATGGTTAGTGCAATAAGTTTAGCAACGGCTTTTTTGGGAGACAACTTTGTTGATCGTAATTGATTGGCTCAAATGAGAAGCAATGAGAAGAGATACACATACAGTCTTGCACAAGATGAAACTACAAGATGACAGTTGCTTTAAAAAGCTCGAACAAAAGTGTTGTTGTTGTTGTCAACTTCAAATTTGTCCCTATCAAGTCTCGATTTGCATTGATGATGATGTGCATCATCTGTGTGAGTGTGAAATGTATTGTGTTGTGGATGAGCCAAATGAGATGTTGTATCACATGACATAACAGAAACACACACACACACACACACACACACACTGTGGAGTTGTCTCATTCAGAGAGTGAAAAAGAGAGAGAAAGAGAAAGAGGATGTGTCTATGTCATCGATGACGGTGATGATGATGATGATGATGGTAATATGGTGATCGATTTAGGCTCGATCGATGGTTGGCACTTTTTACTATAGTGTTTTTTGTGTTGTGTGCATGAGTGTAATGTTGTAAAATGTGCGAGATCAAGCTCAAGAGCAAAATGTTTGTGTGCTTGCACCACTATCGACCGGCACGTTGTGAGAGACTCTCTCTCTCTCTCAACTCAGACTCCCGAAGACATCGTGAGAGACACACTGGGCATGAGAGAGAGAGAGAGAGAGAGAGAGAGAGAGAGAGAGAGAGAAAGAAAGAGTGAGAGAAAGAGTGAGAGAGAGAGAGAGAGACCGGGCGACATGTGTCCATGTTGGGCGCCACACACCACCGGTGGCGCCAAATGCATGTTTGAGAGAGAGAGAGCGAGAGAGAGAGCGAAAAAGAGTGAGAGAGAGAGAGAGAGAGAATGTCTGGGAGCCATTGCACATGCTCAGTGATACACTTGTCTGCATGGAGTTTCTATCTCACTCTTATTCACGCTCTCTACTACTCACTCTCTTGTTCATTCACTCTCTCTCTCTCTCTCTCTCTTTCACTTTCTACCTTGTACATTATCTCCCTCATATTCAACTCTCTCTTTCTCTCTCTCTCTCTCTCTAAATTGTACATTATCTCCCTCATATTCACCTCTCTCTCTCTCTCTCTCTCTCTCTCTCTCTCTCTCTCTGTCACTTTTGTTCATTCTCACTTTCTCTTGTTTACCACCTTTACTACCTTTTCTCTCTTTTACTAGCTTTTAAAAAAGCCCATAAAGCCTTAAAAAATTAAAAATGCTTATAAATATCAGCAAAGTTGCAAGTTTAGGTATGTAAACTCAATATATTTGACAAAA